>VSWD01000003.1:34958778-35121278 GCA_033119305.1 Pinctada imbricata
AGGCGTGAGATTTGTGCTCAAGTCTATATTGATCATTGGTAAAATGATATAACATGTAAAAGTGTCCATTACGCCCAGACTGATTACAAACACTAAATAAGGATTAGTGGCAGCTGCATGTTGTTTAACTTGTTTTCGATATCTCTCTATATAAACTAACAACACTTGTAAATTTCCTATTATACCGATAACTGTTAAAATAACAGAGAACACAAAGCTCGGAAGGTCCTCTGAGCTTTTCCGGCCTCTTGTTATATTGAGAATGTCTGAAGTACTGACGATGCCTAAAGTTGACGACGCGTTGCTCAAGAAATCCATTAGATATAATTCAGACTGCCTCCTGAAATCATTAAAAGATACCAATCTTTATTCTTTTAAACGTAGTTTTGATTTTGCATGTACCTATTATCTTTTAATGTAAAATATCTTAAATCGATTTGAGAAAAAAAAAATCCTAAAAACAAGAAATTACGATGACATAAATCGTACATTTTTTTATGATAAATTGTTACATTATATGATTATGACCATTTTCAAAAATAGACAGATTCTCGAATAATTCTTACCTATACGAAAATATCGTAGCGTTTGCTATTACAGTTGCATCGCAATTTTGAAAAAAAAGGAGGAAGGGTTTTGCTTTACAATGAACTCTTTATGTTCCTCATAAAACTGAAACATGTTTCCGTTTTGAGGCAAAATGATCTTCCTTCCTATAGATTTTAATACTCCACCTTTTCCTTCAAGAATAATACTACAGAAAAGTAATACAAAAGACAAAAAAATCGAAGGATGGAAAGAATGAAAATGAAATTATCTTGATGCATATTACATCGATTTACGATATGATTTATTCATGTTCAACCATTTGTTTTACACTGATCATGAACTCTTACGGAAACATGGTTGAATTTGATGAGGAATAGAAAGCGTTCATATTGAGGATAATCCTGTAAATAATGGTTGTCTTTCTTTCCATATAGCGTTACAAATGATTTGTATCAACCAATCAGATTTCTACCTTGCGGTTCCGTATTTTACGATATTGCACAGCTGTGCGCCTCGTTTTCAATTTTACATCATTCTAGAGTCGGGAGGAAATGAATGAATATGCCCCCCCCCCCTATTTTTCTTAATGAAGTTTATAAAAATACAGAATTGAACAGTCACGTCTCCTCTGTACTAGACTCCGCCCTGCAAAATTATATTTTCCATCTGCCCATAACGGGGTCATATACCCCTCCCCATTTAATCCTATCAAATGCAAAATGGCATTTACAATAACATTAGGTTTTAAACGTCAGTTTGTACACTTTCAAGAAATCTTATAGCCACTAGAACTGAAATATCAAAAGGCAATAATATGCAGATATTGACTTTACGTAATCGATCTCGGAGGTATTTCCTCCTCTATATGGTTTTTTCTTGAAGTTCTTTAAGATATATGTTTTGTGTCGGTTCGTTAACGTTTTGTTACGTTTCGTCCCACCTCTAGCTTGATAGGGGTCCATTGGTATTCAATTGTGAGTACTGTTGAGATCGTCGTCAGGATTTTTTTATCCTATTTGTGTCATGTGCCTTGTAGATCCTCCTAAAAAAATTGCCAGAGAGGGATTTGACAGTAAGAGATTTAAAATGTTGTTTTTTTCTAACATGGTCGCCATAGCACTTTCTAGATAGACATAACATTAGACAATGCATTTTTGTAGGTCTTTTTCATTGTCAATATTGAAATATATGTTCTGTAGTACCAATTGTATTGTACTATACACGTGTTTCGGATATTGAATTCTCGTCAGTAGTACATGTAATTCATATAAAACAGTTTAAATAATTTCCCGGTGCCATCTACAATACAGACTTTTAATTTCCTTTTGTCGAAATGAGAGGCTCCAAATTTTGTGTAGAGTTTATTCAGAAGCGTATTAAAGTGACAAATATGGCCAAAAGTCGGTGATGGGTATATGGAACTTAATTCTTAATTATATCATTTCTTTTAATTATTTAGATATTGTTTGATACAAGATGTAATAATGTTATCATGTTACACGTCTTCAAATTCATGGCATCATTCGCTACGGGGATGTAATAAAAGCATATGAGATCCCCCTTTCCAGAATTATCAGTGACATTCTACTTTGTGATTGAATGGCTTTCATCATCACCAAACAATACAAACCTGATATGTACATCAAAATGTACATCGAAACAATCACCGAATTTGACAGGTTTCCATGGAGCTGTTGCGACGGTGTTGCATGCAGTCAGGAGACGCTGACTCTACCCGGGCACCTTGTCTCACTTTGGAATTTTGTTCATTCCGAGGTTCGCAACCGTTCCTGTGGAAAATCTAATTATTTTGCCTTGCCTTCCCGACTATGAGACTGAATAACTGATGGTTGCTTCTGTACACTTTATATTAATAATTAAGAACAGGTCATTTGCAGCATAAACCAGATATGCACGTTTCAAGTACCTAACCCTCGTCAGTGATAATCAGTCTAAACAAGACGCGATTAACCGAAGCTGATCAGACTTGGTTATATATGCCTTTGGGGACTCCTGGTCCACCAGCAGTGACACTCACCAAGTGTTACAAATATTATGTACAATGTCTAAGAAAACGAAAAGTTCTTTGGGTAGTTTTGCTGTTAAGTAGGGGTTAAGAAAGTGACAGTGTCCGTTATGCGAAATTTTCTTATCTAGTTATTTGAGCTCAAAATCAACACATTTTGGCGTTGTTTTCCGCTAGGTTGCCATACCTTAAAAGAAGGAAGGTGATCTCCAACAAGACCCTGTTGCAGCACCAGCAGCAAAACACCAAAACACCCGATGCAAAAACACAAAAGACGAGCATGAGACGGAAAAGAGACATAAGACGCAATTTCATGGGGCAGTTTCAATGTGAAAAGAGAGCAAAACGCTCCTACCTCGATCCAGTTTCCTCATTATGTCTTTGATCATCATGAATTTAAGCAAGTGTTATTTTGGTAATACGTTAAATCGGCCGACATGCGTTGTGTTCTTTTCGGTACTTATGTTGTTTTTTTTTTCTTTAATTATGTATCATTACCTGGCAGATAATGACTGAACATACAATATCTCGAAAGAATGTGAATTTAAATAACACATGATTAAACATTGGATATAAAACTACATTTCAGTATTCAAATTGATGAAACAAGAAAACAATGATAAAAACAATATACACTGCCATTCATACAAACAAGGAAATCATTCTAAATTCTTTATCATTTCATCCTATTCATTTCTATTCTGAACTTAAAAGATTCATGATAATTGACTTAACGTAATTCAAAATTATGAATTGTGATGAAGAAAATGCATATAGAAACTTTTTTCACTTGCATATTTTTTTTTCAAAAATTGCTATTTTTCTATGAAAAGGAATATTTTTTAATGTAAACATAAGACTCGGGTTTATAAATGATTTCAAAAAGGTTCATCTTCAGAATATACAGCAATTGATTTGAAACTGTTCATTTTCTAATTAACAGACACATGAACAGAAATGGTATATACTTATTTATAGATGGCAGTGCAGGTGCGCAACATTTATTTTCGCCAGCAGTTCAGATGAAATATAAAAATTAAACAATCAATAGGAAAATCAAAATTTATAAAATATATTTGAAAAATGTACAGCGTATTTTATCAGTGACATACTAACGGTTTAAAGGAGTAGGTGCGGTAACCTGTCATTTCGGCCCTATTTTCAAAGTTGTTTATATATCCAAAATTTTCTAGTTTATAAAATGTCAAATGTATGGTGAGTCCAAATTATGTAAGCTTTTTTTTTTTATTTCGTAGTCCTATACTGAATAATACGTCGCTCAAAACGTCTAACAACGCTGAAATCATTGAAAATATCAATAGATGAACGATATTTCGTTACAAAACTATAAAATCAAGTGGTTATCCAGGCCTTGCTTATAAATATTTTTGTGTCAGTCGATGGATTTCTGATCAACCTTCTAATTTGCATAAAAAAAATTCGTGGGCGAGGCCTGGAGCATAGATGAATTTTGAAGATTTGTGTATAAAATGCGATGATTTTCCCGAGTTGTGCGTCATTCAGGGTAAATGACGTCAAAACATGACGTCATACATTACGCGCTTGACGTTACGAGGGCTCAAAATTATGACGCGGTATTTTCTCCAACATTCAATTTTTTAAAAAGTGATAATCAATAATTCGTTTATCAAAAATATTTTTCGTCGAAATTATAGGGCTGATATGAGGTGTTAGCGCACCTAGACCTTTGTTTAATTCTCTTTCAACAGAAACAAAAGTTATAGAGTATGTAAACTGAAAGAAACACATTCAACCATCACATTCGAAATTATTTAATGAAGTACATCAAAGGATATGCATAGGTAAGTATTTGATTAAAGATTGAGTCGTACCTTATTTTATGTCATTTCAATTGACCTATTTAATGTTGGTATATCTAATTTTTGACGATGAAGGCAGGAGTACATTCGAATTAATCTCTGTCTAAATTCTTCATCCTTGAGACCATAGACAAAAGGATTTATAACGTTGTTGATGAATTGAAATCGGACGAACACCTTTTGTGCCGCATAACCTGCTGCACTCAAATTCTTTTTAAAATCTTTTATCGACAGGATCAAAATCGCAACTACCATAAAGGGTATATATGAGATGATAAATATAATTGAAAGTATTACTAAAGTTACAGTGGTTTTGTCATTATTCTTTCTAATCATGCTGTTTCTCGTGTTTTTGACGACTTTGATTTTAGTTCGTCTTACGGATACAATCAACGCCACATAACAAGCGCATATAATAAATAAGGATATGAAGAATCCTATTGATAAAAACCCAAATGCGAGTCTGATGAAGGTCGAATCTGGTTTCTTTTCTACATAACATTTTGGTCCCTCTTGTCCATCAACAATTTCCATCTTGTGTGAAGCAAGAAAAATCACCGGAACACTAAGAATAAGGGCCGCGACGTTGCAAGTCCAACACAATTTTATTGCCATTTTCCAGTCTATCTGTCGCTTCGTTGGATAACATACCAAACGCCAACAGTATATGCTTATCAACAGAATGTGAAGTACACTGCTGATATGAACAACGTATTGAATGTATCTAGCAAATTTACACATATTCTCCGAAAAAGGTGTGAATGGTAACGCAATATAAATATTTTCTAGGGGTAGAACCACTGAACATGTGAACAAATCAAGCGATGCTAGACTTAGTGTGAATATTAGATAAGGATTTGAAATCGTCTGGCGTTGTTTCATTTCAAACCGATACCGCTGAACATAAATATACAAAGCATGGCAATTCCCCACAGTACCTATGATGACAAGAAAAACGCAGAACACAAAGGCGGGAAGCCTATCTTGACTGCTGCGTCCAAATAATGTACTGTTTGATGTTGAAAAATTTAGTGAATAGCGTATTGATGAATTCATAGCCTGGTTCATTTTCCCTTTCCTGTTATACATACGTGTCGTTTCCTCCTGCAAGAAAGTAATGATCACATTGTAAGTTATGAAATGGGCAGACCAATATAATTTATTCGAGGATATCTCTAGCAACTAATATACCGAGTCGTAGCAAATCGAAAGAGAGTTGCAACAACCCGTAGAACAACTGTAGCAATCTTGAAATATCTCATGACAGAGAGAGTCTTGCGGGCTCATACGACTCTTTTATGGATTGCTACGTCTCTCCTACGAATTTCTACTCCTACAACAAGAATAGCTACGACTCACCTACGGATTACTGCGAGAAAAATCATGTATTTGACAAGAAATTGCTAAATATAGTTACGGATAAGGTGTTTGTATTATCTTCAAATCGTACTTTTTCTTCATTTTTTTTGGGTGGTCAATATAATAGGAGATAAATCCTCATCTCTTCGATTTCAGATGATGTTATATAGACGTGTTTGAAACCCTTACTTCTTTTATCTGCCATATTCTATTTCTACCAAAACCGTAAATGGTATATATCAAAAAAGAAAATTGAATAATAAGACCAAAATCTCTTCAATGTCTAAAACGTTGGTCCTTTAGCATCATATCCCACCCATCCTGCTACGTCTTTCGGTACATTTTTGGACGTCATCATTTTCATTCTCTTTGGCCATATTACATAATTTAGATTAAGGATCATTGACGAGGGTTAAGTAACCGAAACGTGCATGTCTGGTCCATGCTGCAAATTCATCTGTTAATAAATGATGCTATTGAATTGAAGACATTTAACATTTGAACAACTTGGTGAATGTCACTGCTGGTGGACCAGGATTCCCCGAGGGCACATGTAGCCAAGTTCGATCAACTTCAGTTGATCGTCTGTCTCTTCAACGCATTCGAAAATTTATGTAACCAAATTTCTTTAAATTTCTAAAACGTGGGCCCTGTAGCAGCATATCCCACCCAACCTGCTACGTCTTTCGGTACATTTGTGTACGTCATAATTTTCATACTCTTTGGTCATATGACATTGTTTAGATTAAGGATCACTGACGAGGATTAAGTAACCGAAACGTACATGTCTGATCCATGCTGCAAATTCATCTGTTCTTAAATGATGCTATTGAATTGAAGACGTTTAACATTGCAACTTGTCAGTGCCAGCCAACTTAGATAGAAAAAAATATTTATAAAGAAACTAAAATTTAACAAAGAAGGAAGTTTGTTCGATCTATTACACTAGATTTATCTGTCATTTAGATCTTCTTCCTTGAATGTGTACACTTGGAGGAAAACGAAAGTGAATATTTTCCTCGTAAAGCCAGTGAGAAATATCATTTATATGACTAAGCTTTTCATTATATATACACACCAAGGAAGAAAAATCAAAACAAAGAAGAGTAATCCTCTTTTTTTACTATAACCTGAACATGCGCAATTCATACGTTCACATTATGTTTTATGAATTCTTGTTTTTCTTTTTGATCGTCTGTCTCTTCAACGCATTTGAAGTTTTCTGTTACAAATTTCTTGAAATTTCTAAAATGTTGGTCCTGTAGCATCATACCCCACCCATTCTGCTAACGTAACGTCTTTTGGTACATTTTTTTACATAATAATTTTCATACTTTTTGGTCATATTTCATTATTTAGACTTAGGATCACTGACGAGGGTTTAGTACCCGAAACGTGCATGTCTGGTCCATGCTGTCAATTTATCAGGTCTTAAATGATGCTATTGAATTTAAAGACGTTTGACATTTAATGAAACCAGCGGACAAAGCCTCAAATAATTACACATTTACTAGCAAAAAGTACTTTTTCGACAGTCTAGTTAAACAGTTGGGTTTAAATTCGACACCTGGATATCCCACTTACACCCCAACAAACCTTTCTGCCTCTGAAATAATAGACAACCACAAATCAGCCCTTGCTTCCTTCGGCTTCCACACTAACAATCTAGATTTAGATTTACCATACTTATACTGCATACCTTAATGCATAAGAATCCGTACAAACAACGTTTCATCTCGCAGTGGTATAAACCAGATGTGGATTTTAAAGAATTCGAAGAAACTTGTAGAACATCTGAAATCCACTCATTTTAGTAGAGTCCATTCGATCAAAGCCTTCGATTTTTCGACACTTTACACTACAATTCCACATTCTAAATTGAAAGAAAGACTCGAAAAAATAATAAGTAATGCTTTTACAAGTAAGAACGGTAATCGCAAATACAAATTTATTGTTGTGAACTATGACGAAACCTACTTTGTAAAAGAAATTTTCGATTCTGAAAATAAGTACACTGAAACAGATGTTATTTAGATGTTAACATTTTGATCGACAACATTGTTGTGGTGTTTGGAGGAGAGGTCTTCCAGCAAATTGTCTGAATTCCAATGGGGACCAATTGTGCCCCACTCCTTGCCGACATTTTCCTTTACTCGTACGAAGCTGAATTCATTCAATATTTGGTCTCTGGTGGGAAAAGATACTTAGCTTCTGACTTCAACTTCACTTACAGATACATAGACGATGTGTTGTCCATCAATAATCCAAAATTCACAGATTACCAGAGCAGTATCTATCCTTCAGAGCTTGAAGTCAAAGAAACTACAGAGACACATAATTCAGCTTCCTATTTGGACATAATGTTGTCCTACGACACTGATGGTCACATGAACACCTCACTCTATTACAAACGTGACGACTTCAGTTTCAGCATTACAAACTTTCTTTTTCTCAGTAGCAACATCCCTTCATCGCCAGCTTATGGCGTGTTCATATCTCAGTTGATACGCTATGCCAGAGCAAGTAACAAATATACGGATTTTGTTCTGAGAGCTAGGCGTCTTTCAGATAAGCTTCTCAGTCAGGGATATGTTTGTGACTGACTAAGATCGTCACTGAGGAAGTTCTACGGTCGATATAGGAAACTCGTCATACACTATGATGTCCCACTCTCCAGAATGGTGTATGATATTCTGTCATACACCATTTGAACCATCCAACCAAATATTGTACTCTATGTTTTCCGAAATGGACGTAACCGGATGTGACAGTTCTACCGAATTGAAGCAGCGGGTGTTGCATGCAAGCAGGAGTTGCTTACTCTTCCTGGGCACCTGGTCTCACTCCCATATCGGGAGTTCGCTTCTTTTCATATGGTGGAGGTTTTTGTTTGTTTGCTTTGGTTCCTGTTTTATCCTGATTTTGTATGCCTTCGGTTTCTGATTTTCTGAATTATCGATTTTGTGCTGTATACAGGGATATGGTCATTATCCATATTTGTCATTTCAATGACCTTTTCTCTTATCTTTGATCAAACTTTCGTAGAATGACTTTGGCCTACTTTTTTCCACTTGAGTGATTTTTTTTCTTTCTAAAGCCAATATGCATGTACTCAGAGAAATGTTTAAATTGAACTTTGCTGCCGCGAGGTGAGCTTCGTAATCTTCCATTAGACTATATTTTTTCATGCGAATATCTTAGTGTCATACAGATCAAGTTCGAGTTTGGTTTCTATTGACCTAATTTTACACGAGGTATTTACCAGCTAAGCCGCTTATATTGAAGTTTCTACTCGAATAAGAAGGAGCTTCAGAGACGCTCTGACCACTTCTTATTTATAAGTAAAGACTTCAAAATGCCGTCATTGAATAAGAATTATTCATGTGTATTACTTTATACAAAATTTTAACTTCTAGAATAATTCAATGATAGATAATTAACCTTATCATTTGACATTCAAATGTGATTCCGACCTTACCTTATGAATAAGATATCTATACGAAAAATATTTACATCCGGCGCAAGGGAAACGGAATATAAGGAGCTGTTTAGAACAAGAACTTTTTATAAGTAAAACGGAAGAAAAAAAATTTTATCGAAAAAATCGCATATTTCTCTATTCTATCTGTCTAAGGCGTCCTAGATATTCCCTCACACCGCTCTAAGAACTTCTCTCTATGTTAGTATTGTAGCACGTATATTTCTTTTTTCATTCTAAGCTCATCTGGTCCTGCTGTGAACGAAAATGTACAAAATAGTAATCAAAAACAAAGGAGGGGATCTCCAACAACACCAGGTTGTATCGCCCATAGCAAAACCCCAAAACACCCAATTCAAAAACACAAAGCAGACAAGCACGGAAAGAGACGTATAAGGGACAAGGAACGTCAACGCACAACACAGAAACATCAAACACAAAGGACTACACATAAACGAACGAGACCAATGGGCAACCGGTGCCGACTAAGGACGGCCATCTGCCACGGAAATAGCAGAAGGTGTGGTTATCCTGGATAATGTGCGCACAACCCTCCAAGTAATGTTTGTGTCGCATGTGAAGCGGCTAATTTGCAAATAGTGGATCAAATATGTAGGTCAATGTCACTTGTTTCAAAATTATTTGTATCGGTAGGAAAGTCTAGATCTTGTCAAATAAAATTCACATGTGAAATATTAAACCTCTTTATTACCAATGATATGATGCGGTAAATCTCAAATGTTCAGAAAAGAAGGTCAGTCATCTAGGCTAAAACCAATAGGTCAACATTTTTCCTTATAAATAAACTGATGACTCATCATAGGAAATACACATTTGAAAATAAATGCACCATCATTTACCAGTCAAAAGATATACTATTAGTCATTCTTAATTTTGTAGAATAATAGGTCAAATATTTAGGTCAAGGTCACTACATAAAACTTATGGTATGTGTTGAAACGTATTGTCACAAGGGATACTCATTTGAAATATTTAAATAGCCCTGTCACTTACCAATCAAAAGTTATGGGAAATTGCCCATATTTGAAAGGAATTATTAAATTCCTGATGTCATTACCTCTGTTGATTTCATTTATCAGCTCGGCGTTCGTTCAAGCCATTCTGCTAAATGAAATATCTAGGACAAGGTCACTTAGTCAAACTGTTTACTATGGTATACTATATTAAATGTTCATTAGAGGTTTTTTTAAAACATTAGATGCAGTTTTCATCTTGAAAAGAAGGGAGAAGATCTCCAACAAGACCCCGTTGCAGCATCAACATTAAAAAACCAAAACACCCGATGCAAAAACACAAAAGACGAGTACAGCACGAGACGGAAAAGAGACACACGACATGTAAACATCAAACACAAAAGACTACATATAAACCGACGAGACCAATGGGTAACTGGTGCCGACTTTGGACGGCCATCTGTCACGCAAGTAGCAAATGGTGTGGTTATCCTGGATTACGTGCGCACAACCTTCTCACTTCTCCAATTACCCAGAGGTCTCGAAGAACGTACAATTGTGGTGTAAAACAACCTCCTCACTGTAAGATGACATCACACAAACAAGACCGCGAAACGCAGAGGCCCCATAGACACAGATGAATATGTAAATGGATATAAAAAGAGGGCATGCGTAATATAGTCCGTGCTCTGCCGGCTGTAGCGAGCTCATGTATGTAATCACCCGAGGAGTCCGACTGACATTCAGAGAGGACAGGTGGTCGGGGCCCTGTCTTCTCTAAAGAGGTTTGGACAGGGCCCGTCATGGAGTCCCGTCGTCACAGTCAGTCAGAGTGCAAGTCTCAAGGATGCGCATGTACAAGACTGTAGATTGGTCAAGTACCAAGCCTAGTGTCCGTCTGGTGACATTAGGATCATACCCACGGTATAAAAGGCGATTCTGACGCATTGTCGATTGTTATGCTGCCTACCTTTGATCCTTTTTATTTTGTTTATCATATCACCATAAAAGACAGGTTGTGTAATATCCATAGTAATGTACTCTGTTGCATGTATAGATCCGAATTTTAAAAGAAGTTGACTGTAATTTTTGTAAAATTTCCAGAAAGTCTTAACTAGTTTATGAAAGCGGAAACCTTGACCTAAAAGTTTTTTGGTAATTTGTAAATTTCTACTGTGAAAATCCAAAATATCAGTACATGCTCTAGCGTACCGGATGAGCTGTGATATGTAAATGCCGTATGACGGTAATCTTGGAACATCACCGTCAAGCCAAGGGAAATTTACTATGTTGAATCCAAAATCATCCCTTTTGTCATATACACTTGTATGAATCTTTCCGTTTACGATTTTGATATTTAGGTCCAAAAAGGGTGTTTCTGTATTTGAAAGGTTTGCCTTGTTAAGGGTTAATTCTTGTGGATAAATTTCATTCTTATATAATTCAAAAGCAGGATTGTCAATGGTTAGAATATCATCCAGATACCTAGAAGTATTATTGAAACATTTCAGCTCATCAAATTTCCTTTGCTTTTGAAGATTTTGGATAAATTCTTTTTCATACGTGTATAAAAATAAATCTGCAACAAGAGGCGCACAGTTAGTACCCATAGGAATTCCTACAACCTGCTTGTATAGATCCTCACCAAATCTAACATAAATATTGTCCAAGAGGAAGGACAAGGCATTACACAGGTCACTACATGTCCATGATTTGTATGATTTGTAGTCTGTCGAGGAAAAGAAAACCTTCCATTCAGATGTACAGATGTAAGTTTTTCGCTCTCGATCAAAACACCATTTAATGAGATTAGATAATCGATCATTAATTTTGTCATGAGGAAGTGTGGTGTACATATTAGAGAAGTCGTATGAAGAAATCGTATTGGCTTGGAAATTTCCAGATTTCATTTTTTCAATCACATCCCCTGAATTCTTAATAGACCAAAATAAATTTACATCGTTCCTGTTCAGAACCGTTTCACAATATCTAGTTATGTGTTCTTTAATAGCAGTAAGTGCTGACGTCAGATTTCTAGACAAAATTGTAGTGGAGCAGTTACTAGAATTAGCAATAAATCGAAATTTGTAAGGAGACTTGTGCAGTTTCGGTATGCAATATAGTGTTGGAAAAGCACAAGAAACCTCAAATACAAACTCCCAACAAGGCAAAAGGTCCATTAAAATTAATTAACAAAATGAAATAATTAGTATTATAGAAAGTTGCATATTGCTGCTTTAAATCCTGTAAATTTGATATCTCGTATAGGACAAAGGATTTACAATTTAATCTCTCTTTCTCTCTCTCACTCTTTCTATATCTTTCTCTCTCTCTCTTTAATTTAACCCCGATCTCATTCCTTCTCTCTTCCTCATTCTTCCTCCTATTTTCCTCTTTTACAACAGTAAGCTTTATCATCATATGGCTGCATAATTTGCAAGTCATTTCAACATTCAAGATCAAATTTCGTCATGTAGTAGTACTTTACTAATAACATGCATAATAGAAGCATGTACCATACTGACTCCAGGAGTTGGAAACAAAAGGTCGTATCTGCATGAGAGGAGAAAACGGACTCAATTGCATTCGGTGGTATTAAAGGAAAAATAGTAATTACTTTGCTCTGTATCCCAATACATGAATGTATACATAAATCTATATTTCAAGTAAGATAAAGATAATGCAAGATTTTGCCAGATTAGGTATGGTGTTTTGGCATTTTGGGTCAATACTTTATGTATGTGGTAAAGGGTCGTAAGTACATGCAAACCATTTTTGTTTTTTGCAGACTGTCCAACAACACAGAAAGTTAAGATTTAGGAGCAGTTTGAATAATATTGAGCAACATACTTCCTTTTAAAAGGAAAATTACATTAAATCAGTACTTTGGAACCGCCGAAAATGCTCTTACTCACCCTCTGTCATGCTGCAGCATGCTGCTGTTGTGTTTTGGTGTTTTTGTTCTCCAAAAGGTCGTAAGTGACACATACGACTTTATTACCAAATGCCTTGAATATATTTATGGTAAAGAAACATCATAAGTGGTAGATACGATCTTATATTTCCATCAACTTTTTGAAAGTTTACTTACGACAAAATTTCAAAGGCAGTTACCATGGAAACGCGTCGGTGTATTTAAATCATTTTTTCATATCCTATGTAGAATCATAGGAAGAGTAATTATTTATGAAAATCCTATTTTTGTCGTATCTACCACTTACGACCTTATAGTTCTACAACGACGATTTATGGTATGTGTGGAAAGGTCTTGTCACAAGGATCATACATGTGAAATATCAAAGCCCTTCCACTTACTAATAAAAAGATATCGCCAATCTTAATTTTTTTTAAAGTAGGTCAACGTAAAATATTTTTAAAAATTGTTATCGCTTACAGACCGAACAATCAAGCCAATTTGATTTTTTTTTCAAAAATAGGTCATATATCTAGGTCAAGAAAGGTGTAGAAAGGTCTCGGCACAAGGAATACATATGTAAAATATCAAAGCCCTATCACTTACCAATAAAAAGATATAGCCAACCTTCTTTTTTTAAATGTAGGTCAAATATCTAGGTCAAGGTCACTAGATCAAAATAATGACAAAAATAGAAAGGTCTTGCCACAAGAAATACACACATGAAATATCAAATCCCAATCACTTAACAATCAAAAGGTATTGTCAATCCTCATTTTGTAAAAAGGTTGGTCAAATATTTAGGTCACGGCCACTACGTAAAAATTTCTAGAAAGTTCTTGTCACAAGAAATATTCATGTGAAATATTTAAAAAGCAATATCACTTACCACTCAAAAGTTATGGGATGTGACATTCAAAGTGTGACAGGCTGGCGGACAGACGGACAACGGACGAAGTGATCCCTTAGTGACGCTATGCTTTGCAGGCGACACAAACACTGCGCATTTTGAAAGGAGTCATTATATTCCTGATTTCACTACCTCCGTTGATTTCATTTATTAGCTAGGCGTTCGCTCCTGCTATTGATCAGAACACGGACAGTTTGTTGTATTCCATACTTTTGATATCAATTTACCCTCTGATCATCTTGTTACTTGTGTCCCATGTTTAGCTATCCTTTTTTTGTGTTTTCATCTTACAATGATGTAGTTATTCTTTCTTCGATACCACTTGGTAACATGACAAGTTGAGGGTTGTGCGCAATAACAGGGCAAATAATAGACCTTAAGATCCTTCACACTTTCACAGATCGGACCTCAGCTTCGTTACGACTTCGAAAAAGATCTATCCGAGGTACGCAAAATGTTCGATGAACCTTGAACTTACAACTCTTGTACATATTGTTATGGTTGATACGAATCGAGTACAGAGAGCTACGGATAACAAAAATTCCTACGGAAAGAATCCTGACGTTACAACAGATTGATACCAGTCGCGAAAGGATGGGTATGGGCACATGTAGCCAAGTTCGATCAACTTCGGTTGATCGTTTCTTCAACGCATTCAACAATTTCTGTTATCAAAATTACTAGAACTTCTAAATCGTAGGTACCGTAGCATCATATCCCACCCATCCAGCTACGTCTTTCGGTACATTTTTGGACAGAACTTTCACGCTCTTTGGCCATATTACATTGTTTAGATTGAGGATCACTGATGAGGTATAAGTGCCCGAAACGTTCATGTCTGGTCCATGCTGCATATTATAATTGTTCTTAAATGATCTTGAATTTGAAGACGTTAAACATTTTTACCACTTGGAGAGTGTCACTGCTGCTGGACAAGGAGTCCCCCAGGGCACATGTAGTCAAGTTCGATCAACTTCGTTAATCGTTTCTTCAACGCATTCAAAGATTCCTGTTATCAAAATTTCTTGATATTTGTAAAACGTGGGTCCTGAAGCATCATATCCGCCATCCTGCTACGTCTTTTTGGTACATTTTTGGACATAACTTTCACACTCTTTGGCCATATTAGTTGTTAAGATTATAGGACCACTGACGAGACTCGCGCACGGATAGCTATTAGTTGTTGCACGGTCTACGTTGTAGACGGTAATTAACACCTTTCCAGACAGTGCAATATTTTTCGTTGTGAAACAATGATTGAATTAATGATTGAACTGATCATTGACTGATCAACTGAGCCGTTAACTGTCCTTAACTGACCTGACATGTATTGCCTCCCGTTTTGAATATACAACACAACAAAAAAGGACAGGAATGTTTGCGTTAGCAACTTTAAAATGGCATTTCATAATAGGAATTAAGATAAAAAATACCGTGATTTACAGGTTGAACTTCAGTGTCACGGGCGGATCTAGATTTTTTCCCCATAACGTTGATTCAGCCCGTTAGGGAAAGGGGTACAACCTATAATTTTGAAAGAAAATACATAGAAACGGGAAATCATGTTGTTTTTTTACAAATTCCAGGGGGGGGGGATTTCTGACTCCCAGCTCCCTCTAGATCCGCCCTTTGTAAAATGTTTCAATATGTATAGGATCAGCTGCCAGACAAAACTCGCAAGATTTCGATGGAATAATGTACTGATTGGTACCCTGGAATACTTTTGAAAAAAAGAAGATATAATAGTATCATAATATTCCCGTAGTTTTTAATATTTGTTGGAAAACAAGAACAGGGGAATCATAGTTCTATAACATATAACCTCGCTGCCAGACCTTCAAGTTTTACGTCGGCAGCATAAAAAAGAGTACCAGAGTCTTGTAAACAGGACTAAGGGGAATCCTTAACCGAATCTCCTAAAATCCGCTTCCTATGTTCTCTAACACTGTAGTTTGAAAAAATTAACAACAAATACTGTTTTTTTACCGTTGTTTTCTTTGAAACCTACATTTGAAATGCGTGAAATTCTTAACGGTTTACTGACCATGAGTAGTTTTATCATACTCGGAATAACGACTTATAATTACTCAATCAACGGTGATTATTGTTTGATGGCATAACAATTGCCGTTCAACAAGTGGGTTATTCAACTGCTCCTCGGGCTACATCCTCGGAGACAGTAGAATAACCCTTACTTTAGTACGCATTGGTACATTTACACTGGTTTCGATTATCCTTTGCATATTTTCAACGTTTTTATTTACTAGAACTTCTAATATTTTCTAGATAAGACGAACTCACATGTTCGTAACCCTACTTTGGGTCCTAAATGTCCTTATATCATTATCTAAAAATGATATATAGTTACGTCGAGTATTTTCTCGTGTATTTACCGAATAACGCAAAATGTTTCCCTTATTGCTTCCTTGTCGGACAGAATACTGATAGATTTGAAACCATTATTAAGTCTCAATCCGTAGCAAGAAATAACTACCCACTGTCTGTCCTTGTTGAATCTGTGACTATCCATAGCAATCCAAAGGGGAGTTTAAGCAACCTGTAGGGGGTTCATAGCAATACGTAGTAAACTGTTGTTCTATGCTACGATGCGCCACGGATTGCTAAGTCCACCTTAAGTTTTTCTTTGACTCATCCACAGATTATTTCGGCAATTTGCTGTGTGATCTCATGTTGGAGAATCCACACCTTTCTTTGATCTTTGTACATCATAGGTAGTCTAAACGTAGATCATGATTCTAGCGCCATTGACCATCCTGCTACATCCCACACGGAAGTCACGGAAATTTTACTCTCATACAGCCTCCTTTAATAAGTATAAAGGAAGTTAAGTATCACCAAAGAAGGTTCAAGTTAATGACACGACTTGTTTAGTCTTATTGTTTTAATTATCAAATGAGATCGGATCGGTATAGTATATGTCATTACATTAATTTATCCTCGATTGCTGCGTGAACGTAAAGAATGGAACTGAAAGTATATCGAAATAGGCCTAGTTGCGATAAGGAATGAAATGGATAAAATACTATGCAAGGATAGCATTCCATGACCTATATAAAGCTTTGTACCAGCGCATTCTTAGGAGTTGCACTCTGACTGACTGGAATGGGAGGGCTCCATTTCGGGCCTTTCCAAACCTCTTAAGAGAAGACGGGATCCCGACAACCTGTACTTTCTGAACCTCATGCAGACTCCTCGGGTGTTCACATAAATGTGCCAGCTACAGCCGGCAGAGCACGGACTGTATTTCGTATGCGTTCTGTTTTTATATCTATTGCCATAGCCATCTGTGTGTTTCTTGTTGTATAATGCTGTATGTCTTTGTGCTGCATTCAATAAGGAGACACTGACTCTCCCCGGGCACCTGGACTCACTTCGGATTGTTGTGGGGATAAGAACCGGTCAAAACGGACAAAGAACGGACATCCGTTACTCGTCCGTTGGCATCCGGTAGCTCTCCGTTACATCTCCGTTTAACATCCGGTAGATGTCCATTCGTGACTCGAGGCAGCCGGCCTTCAACGGCCACCTAACGGATATCAACGGACACCTACTGAAGATATAACGGTTGAGTAACGGGAAAACGGATACAAATGGACACGATACATGTAAGTAACGGACGCCTTAGTCCGTTCTGTCGGGTGGCAAATGTTATTTTGAACATGCTCAAAACTTGCCAACGGACAGAACGGACACCAACGGACATCGTGGATAAAACGGAGATGTAACGGACGACCAACGGATGAGTATGGATGCAAACGGGAACCAACGGATTGAAAATTCTGTTACTCGTCCGTTCGCCTTATTCAGCTAGCTGTGACTGAGGTATAAGGAATCTACATTATGCTCATCATCTCGTCCGACGCCATACACACATACAGATAACCGTTCACAGTGGATAAAAGAATGAAATAATCACCTTGTCTAAACTTAATTTGTCTGGAAGTACCACTGATTAGGATTACATCTCCGAAACTTTTGTTTCGTACATTATTTGATTTAAACATTATTCAAGAAGGATAACTCGAGTTGGAATTTTTATCATTTTAATTAGGGAATAACTAGTTTCTAACATTATGTTTGCGGACGGTAAATGCTAATTTTACGATTGCAAACTGAGTTTTTCTGGTGACGCGGTAGCAATCTATATATTATATGAATATTAGGCGAAATGTGACGTTAGCAACGTCAAAGTCAAGTATGTTATCGATTTACAGCCGTTACTAAGGAGCAAACAACCAATGAAATCGACATTATACCGACGTTGTATTAGAATGATATTATTTTAGTAGTCTCCGTTTGTTTCTTTTCATGCTGTCCCCTGAGTCTCATTAGTTTGTGTTCCTATATAAAAGTACCACAAAGTCGTTTTTTTTTTTTTGAAAACTTCTTCGTATCATTAAACTCCAGATTGTCTCATTTTCACCGTCGCAAAATTTATGTTGTAAATTTGTTGATGTATTGATTTTCGTTGATAAGATGATTCGCGATTGTCTTTCATCGCTGTAATTCTTGGAACGCAGTCTTCTTGGATATCGTTTATCTATTTTTTTTTAACAATCAATTCTTATTGATATATTGATGTATAAGGTCACAACGGAGACTTCATATCCAAGACAAATCAAGTTTCGCATTTTACAAGGGAATTCAAAACAATTCAAAATATTTTATTCAAAATGGAACATGAAATCAAAACTAGGTATATCTATCAAAAAAATACAGCAAAAATCACTACACGTAATATATTGCTCTGGTTACGATAATGTACTTAGAAAATAGTCTCTCTTTTGCATATACCAAACGTAATAAATCTTTGCATGTACCCCCTTTATCATATATCATATCATAATCTTCAACATATATGTACATTATGAATCTCTCTCTCTCTATCTCTCTCTCTAATACACGATTTAGCTAGCGAAAAAAGCGAATTATAATCCAAATATTTCAAGCGTCGAGTTTGGAATCACATTTAAGACATGGATACATTTGTAAAAGTTTTCGTCGAAAGTCTCTATCCTTTAAAAAGTAGACGAAAGGATTGATCACGTTGTTGATAAACGGAAACCAGGACCAAAATTTTCTTGTTGCTGCGCCCGCATCGCTTAAGTTCCTCCTGAAGTCCTTTATGATAACGCTGAGAACAGCCAGTACCATGTATGGTACGTAAGACAGAACAAATAAGACGGAAACAGTTATAAGTATAGCTGATGTTTTCCGCGTGCTTTTTACAAATTTATTTGATTTTATGTTTGCAAATTTTGATTGCTGACATCTTGAAATGATCAAGGTTGCATAGGACGCACAAATTATGAGTAAACCAATGAATAAAGCAGCTGATAAAGCGCCAAAATATACTTTTGGCAAATTCGAATCGCTTCGTCTTATAAGTAACGTACATACAGATTCGTTTCTCCATTCAATGATCTTGGTTACATTATGTGCAAGAAATATAACGGGGAAAGCAATAATAGTCGCAGCTATGTCAAAACAAAGGCAAATTTTTATGGCGAGGTTTCTTTGTATTTGCGATGCAAATGGACGACAAACCTGGCGATAACAATGGATACTTATCAGCGATAGATGTAAAACACTGCTTATATGAACTAAGTAGGCAAGGTATCGAACTGCTTTGCACAAGTTGTCCGGTAGAGGTGTGAAATTTGGGTTTAATTCTGCAATTGAGAGAGGTAATGTAACGACACAGGTGAAAGTATCTAGCAAAGCAAGACTTAGAACGAACACCAGATAAGGGCTAGTGAACGTCATATGTTGTTTCATCTGAAACCTGCATCTTTGGATATAGATGATCAAAACATGTGCATTGCCAATTGTACCGACGACAGTTAGGAAAACCGAGAGCACAAAGGCTGGGAAACGCTCTAAGCTACTGTTTCCCCGCGTTATGTTAGAAAAGTTCGAATCATTGAAGTTGTTCGTTGTCGTTGATGCGTCAACAAAATAGTTCATTGTACAAGTGATATATATCTCTTCTCGGCAAATTCCTGAAAAATGAAATGATAGAGAAGAAACAGAAATTTAATAGAATAAACATGTGAACGTACTTCGTACTTTTGAAGCTATTCTATGATGGAAACATCATCAAGTTAATAATGAATATATCATATCAAAATGGTAGCTTTTTTGCGACTATATACCATTATTACTTTTTTGATCTTTGAATTTTAAACGTCTTCAAATTCAATAATATCATCTAAGAATAGAAAAATATGCATTATGGACCAGTTATACACGTTTTGGTTACTTAACCATACATCAACTATTTAAAACAGTTTCTGCTGTTGCTATAAGATTTTAACACAGGATTCCGTTCATATTTCATGCTCAGAATATTAAAATAACAATAAAGAATAGATTAGTATACATAAAATCATTACCCTAGTGTTGTTGGAGATCCCCTCCTTTCTTTTGAAAAATTTCAATCCGAAATATATCAATTTTCTCAAGTGCGTTCAAACAAGAGTTTTGCAAATTCTTGGAAAACCACATCCTTCATCTTGTTTCCGTTTCGTTGAAAGATATTTTATTAAGTACTTTGGACTTTAAGAAAGGCATGATTTAAATCTATGGAGAGTGTAAATCTCTTCGTAGTTTCTTCCTTTTGTATGTGTGGGTTTTTGTACTTATGACATATGTATAAAAATAGATCGAATTGAAAACCTTTTGCCATTCTGAATTCCTCTAAAGCCCGTCTTCATAAGACGCGAAGCAGAGGGACATGATCTGCGTATTTTACTATATTCTTATTCGTGACACACATTTGGAAGAGTCACTGTCAGCTGGGATTTGCCGTGACCGATCTAGGGAACAACCAATTGATCATTGAGGGGGGAGGGGTAATTTTTTATAAAAAATATTCTGATATATATTGGAAAAAAATTGTCTGACCCTCTTTATTGCAGGAAATAAACATTATGGTCAACGTACATTTGTTCAATGAAAACAATTTCGGTTCGTTCCGATCTACAAACACTGAAATGAATGTTGTGATTCGCTAGCAGCATGGCAAAACATTTTTTAAAGAACTATATACCCGACAAAAAAAGAACGCATATCATATCATATAGTGATTTTCTTTTTAATTGATCATTATACTTAGTTATTCATTCGATTATTGTTTTCGTTTCCAACACTCGAATTACCAAGTATTAAACTATTTTCGATACTTTTGTTCTCAACACATCACAATGGTAATGCTGAATTAAGCGTGTTGATTCTAGCTCCTGGTGCATGGCCGCTGATTTGGTATCCTTCTGCAATTTTATTGTTTGACCATGTGCACTTTCTGTAAATTTTCAGTAAATTTATAGATAAATACTGGTTTCTCTATTCTAATCTATTGAAAATATGCAAATAAATCTGAAAATTAAATGTCTTAAAGGAAATTTACGTGTAGTTGGGTACGTTTTACAATAAACGATATCATTATCTTGCATTTCTGATTCCAAAAGAACAATAATTTTGTCTTCAGCAAGTCGTAGTTATCTGTTGCAGATTAAGGTTCAACATCCCATAGAAATATTCAAATACCAGAAAAGTTTAAAACTCGATTCCAAAACCTTTGAACATCCACGTAAAAGATGACCCGTCAAGATCGAGGTTTTGTTTCTAGAAATTGTGATTGCAGAAAGGTCAGATGACAAATATGGATAATGACCATATCCCTGTCTACAGTACAAAATCGATAATTCAGAAAATCAGAAACCGAAGGCATACAAAATTAGGATAAAACAGGAACCAAAGCAAACAAAAACAAAAACCTCCACCATATGAAAAGAAGCGAACTCCTGATATGGGAGTGAGACCAGGTGCCCAGGAAGAGTAAGCATCTCCTGCTTGAATGCAACACCCGTACTAGCTGTAGTAGAGTAATTTTTGCTTTACGACACATATCAAAGCACGGACTTCCTTCTCAAAAGAGAAGATGTTTAGCACGTTTTTATCAAATTTAGATTTTCTGTTTAATGAAGTCAATTGCAGCAATTGAATGAAGTGTATTCAGGGAAAATTGTTCATAATCATTGCAAAAACAAATGGCAATGCCTGATAGACCAATTTGGATACGTTTAACATGTATAACACCTTTAATCATTTGTGAAAAGTGAACAGAATTTATAAAAACCAATTTTGTGACATTGTGCTTTGACAGTTTTGTGACATTGTGTTTTGACATTGTGCATTGTGTTTTGAGGGGTTTGACAGTAAGTGTTTTGAATATTTTCCCTAACATTGTCGCCATAGCACTTTCTATATAAACAAAACCACAGACAGTGTATGTGTTCTTTATATGTTGATTTCATTCGGCGACATCGACGGCGAACATCGACGGCGGGTAAGGCTAGCCAACTTGGGATGCTTACTCCTTCCGTGCACCTGGTTCCACCTTTAGCTTTCTAGGGGTTCGTCGATGCTCAATTTGGTTGTGAGTGCTGTTGAGATTATCGTCAGAATCTTCTTTTAACTTATTTTGCCAAACGCCAAACGAATCAGTCGTCATGATTAGACACAGTACAATGATAAAGACACTTGAATAAGGATGAATAAGGACAAATGAGTTTAAGTAGATCCTGGCGATAATCTCGACAGCACTCACAAAAGAGCACCAAATAGAGCACCTACGGACCCCTAACAAGCTAGAGGTGGGAGCAGGTGCCCCGGAGGAGTAAGCACCCCCTGTTGGCGACCCGCCGTCGATGTTCATGCACGAAAAAGAAACAATATGTAGAATACATGCACTGTCTGAGGTTATTTCTATATAAAAATTGCTATGGTGACAATGTTAGGGAAAATATTCAAAACGCTTGCTGTCAAACCCCTCGCGGGAACCTTTTTACGAGCTCTACACAGCAAAGGGCATAAGTGTGACACAAATGAGTTAAAAAAGATCCCGACGATAAGCTCGACATCACTCACAACAGAGCACCAAATTAAGCATTGATGGACCCCCAGCAAGCTAGAGGTGGGAGGAGTAAGCATCCCCTGTTGGCAAGCTGCACCCGCCGTCGATTAAGTCACTCGTATACTTACAATTTATGATGGAAAGGAATATAATACATGATGATGTATGCATCACATCATACATTTTTTAGAATGAAGATTAAGTGGTGCGTTTCTTTCTTTTTTTTTTCTTTTTGTCGGGTATATATATTTGAAACATTGGATGCACTCATTACTTTAAAATATTTCATGTTCTTTCTTGGTTATGTTTTTCGTATTTAACTTTTTTTTTTTTTTCGTTTAAAGGTATTATGACATCGACGTCGTCATTGACGTATTTTTCTGCAAGGCTGCTCAATGCAAAGTGCACGCTACAAACGTCAAATAATCAGTTATAGAATGTTATGTTTTGGATATGCCTCTCTTATGCTTTGAGGAATAAAATGCATGACAATTTGAATATTAATTTCAGACAAGCAGACCAGATTTATTATAAATACAACCATGCAACCAGACTAAAATGTCTGTTTGATACACTTGAAAGTGTCAAAACGTACACAGACTTTTTTCACATTTACAGTCAAACCTGTCTTATGTGACTTTGCAAGGGCTGACAGAAAAAAGGTCGTATAAGACAGGTGGTCACTGAATACAGGTTCAAGCTGATCTGACTTTAACCAATAAAATTTTCGTAGTATAAGAGCAATACCATAAAATGAATCACTGCATATATCAATTCATGTATTTATTGATGAATCATATTGAACATATAAAATCACATTAGATTTTATCCATCACAGAAGATTTAATTATTGAAGACATTAATGAAGAGATATAATGTAAAATATTATGTAGTTTGGGTCCTCTACAACACTAAAAGTCGTAATATACAGGTCCGAAATTGGGTACGGGACAGAAAATCACATTCGTTGTCGCGATAGACAGGTTGTCGCTTCAAACAGGTTTATTTGATACGAAAATTGCTCGGGAGGAATAAAAAAAGGTCACATAAAGCAGGAAGTCGCTAAAAAGAGTGTCACTTTAAGACAGGTTTGACTGAATATGCACTTCTTGTAATAACATGATAATATAATAGGATTTTAACAGAAAATGGGGTCATTTTACCATTGTTGCCGTACCAATTCCTTTTTTCGAACCGCTCCCTTTTTCATGAAATTTCATTTCAAGTGTTATGTAGACATAGATTTTATTCCTATACAAGTATTTGTATATCAACAAATCTCGCAGGAATGTCTTTATTACATTACACATTAACTACTAGTGCTGTATATTGATATTGGAATTTTGAAGAGTATCGATACTTTGAGATTTTCAATACGTATCGATACACAAATCCTGTGTATCGATACTTTCAATACATTAGATAAGAAAATAAAATCCTATACATTTAATTTGTTTTTGGTTCTTATTTTCATATTTCTTTTGAATCTTCTCTGATCACATCAACGTTTTGACATACAAGTTCAAATAAAGTTTCTATACCTATTTATGTACATGGCCTTGCATATCAATGTTTATACAAATGTAGCTTAATTGATGTGGCCGGATATTGTTTTTATTTATTGTTCGTAAATATCTAATGGGAAGCATCACCGATGAGGATTTAATATCCGAAACACGTGTCTGGTGCATAATGAATTGGTTTGACATTTTTTTCGTGAATATATAGAGTTGGATTACTTCGCTATTACCTAAATTAACATCGTTTGCCGCTTGCGTTATCATTGATTTATCTTTATTCGAAATTTCCTTGATACCTTCGATTAACTGCATTTAGACCAAATAATGTTTGAATCATAAACGATCTTAATATCGCTACTCTGACGACATCTTCCCATAGTTATAATTTGTTCCTAAAATAAAAGAAATCAGAGCTATTCGTTCGCTGTTCGCTTTCCGTAGAAAAACGTTCAGATGAGCCTCAACGCAGAGAACTGAACAATATTCTCCTGAACATGTAGAATGCCTTTAAGGTGCGTCATTGGTCGCGATTTTGGACTATTCTTGCGCATCTCCTGTTTTAGCACTCATTGAGCTTGACTGTTATAGATATCTATATTTATTATGGCCAATGTATCATTTCTTACTCTTTTTTTAAGACTTTAATTCATTCGACACATTAAAGCTTCCAAGTTTAAAAATTTGATCTAAAATGAATGAAGTATGCATAAGAAAATGATTTGTGGTAATTTCTGTAAAAATGACGTGGAGGTACTTTTTTAGCTGATCGGATAACTTTTACTTTTACGTTGGTGATTACCCATGAATTTTGTATTACGTATGGAATATTATTGATTTAAGCTTTTTTATAAGGTATGACTTAGAATACCGAAAAATTATAAATTGTTTAAATTCCACTCAAAATAAGGCAAATTTTCAGCACCGACAATTTTTCAAGAAAACCACAAATTGACACTATTTGTGGGCGTCTGTTCTCTCTTATTTGAACACAGACATATACTTTTTCTTCAATATTTTGAAAAGTCTTCCCTAGGAGCACGTGTTACTGTGTGTTTGGAAAAATCGTTGAAATTCGGAATCTCTGAAATTTGGACCTTAACTTGGATGATTTTCGTTATTTTTGTGTAAAATCTAGAATTTTTTTTAATAATCGGTGAAGTTGGTACATAAGGTAGCATTTTATCAAAATCTACTTTTTCTAACCTGTTTTATTGTATAATAACAAAGAAAAATAAAATAAAAATCAAATGAGTGCATTTCAACACTTTTTGTATTTTCTTTACAAATGTGCTATCTTTAGCAACAAATTTCCGGCATTTTTTACCAAGTTTTCAAATAGGCACAAATCTTGATATCCATATGCATCACGGACCTATTAATTTTCCACATAAAAGGAATAAGTGACATGAATACAATTTTTTCATATGGTTATCATAAAATCGTTGAAATTCCTTCATTCAGAAATGACATGCCTTAAGGTGACATGCACTCAAAGATCCAGTTATACTAAAAGACTAAAAACAATGTTTGAAAGCCTTCATTACGTCAAATCCCTTTTGAAAATTTCTTTGATTCATAGAATATTAAATTTTATCAGATTTGAATGATGAAAAAGAATGCAGAAATTCCCACATTATAAAATCGCTGTCTTAATTGTGTGTATACACTGCGTATGTGTTAAACTAATATATATTACAAAGTTATAAAAAAAAAAAGCTGAATCTGAATAGTTATTGAGCTTACATGTACCTAGCTTAGCTACTCCTCCCGTGGATTTGATTGATGTGATAGAGTACAATAGAATATACCATGTAATTTGGACTGATACAGTAAATGTCATCCTAGTGTAGTTTTTTCTTCCATCCACGAAAAGGCTTGCAGAGCGTAATGTATAGAAATTCTTTTCCAAGCGAATGACGTGTCCCTGTCTCAGTTGAACTTTTGTAATTTAGTATGTCTTTCGGTTAGCTAATTTCATTATAACTAACTTGAGCTTTGTAAGAATAACTGACACCAAAATGTTCCCAAATTGACGTGACGTACCATCATTAACGTTACTTTAACGTCTCAAAATGAGGTAGTTGTATTGTGAAACTAATATGATTTTAGAAAGGGATGACTAATTATCAACTAGAGTAAAAGTCCCTGTGGTGTTTGATTGTTTACTTTGACATTCTAAACTATGCCGGACTTTTCATAGTATTCAAGATAAACAGCTGTTTGTTGTACAGCGCTAGCGACAGTATCACACGTTGAATTCGATGGCGTCAAAGGGTTATACAAGAAATACATTTCTATATATTTACATATGTTATGTCCATTCATTTGAGTAGAATTTACACTGTGATTATAGTATAACAAGTAGAATTTCAGATTTCGCTAATAAGTAAAGAAATATATTTTGTTTATGAAAATATTTAAGAAATTATAATCGAAAATGTGTTGTTCACTTGAACCTCCCCACCCCTGGGTTCAATTTCGATTGAAGGAAAGAGAACACAATCGTGAAATATAATACGATTTAAAGAGATATTAGGACAGTGCGAAAACAAATCCTTTAATCAAAATACATATTAAGGTTCTGTATTTAACTTTCATTCACTTATGTGGGAACAGCGTCTTTTATTTCCATATTTAAAAAAGCCCAGCCATTAACGAGCAGGGATGTTTCAGATAATTGACTTGCATAATTCTATAGCAAGTCCTCTTATATATATTATCTCCACAGAATAAAGCAAAGGAAGATGATTGGCGGTTCATGTCATGGCTTTATTTGAAATAGATATTCAATATTCAATAGTTCAATGCACAATAGGCAAATGAATTAAATGCTCAGTAAGTTGATTTTTCTTAGTTCTTGAATATAAGTTCAGTTCAATTGTTCATCAAGTTCAATGCTCAATAGTTCATAGTTCAATGCTCAATAGCTCATAAGTTGAAATGAAATATGTGCAATATTTCAATATCAATGAATCAATATTTTGACAATATAACTAAATCAATGGTCTACGACGACATTCAATTGTATATGTCGTAGATAATCAATACAAATCAATAATAAACCCCAATTATTGGCTCAGAGTCTGGAAGACAACAGAAACTGAAGCGAGGTTTCAAAGCAAAATTCTGCCGAACGCTAAGACCGTTATTAATGAGCGGAACTGTAGTCTTTGAAACAATGAACTTGGACGGGAATGGAAAAGCCATGACGCGTTTAAGGCGAGGTGGTACGAGCAGGTAATCTGGACTGACAACCGGAACTGTGAGCGGGCATCCCATCGTGAAGTACAATGCAATAGGGTCGCGGATGTAGGCATGGGTCCTAGATACATGAATTATCAGCAAGGCCAACCAAATGGAGAATCTACGTCGAGCGTAATCCCGAGTCATGGTAGAATGTTGCTGGAATAAAAGTGAAACAAGCGAAAAAACATGGAAATTGAATGTAAACTTTGACATTGAAATAATATATGATTGTATGAGGAAGAAACTGAGATAAGCACATCTGAAGATTAGAGTTCGTGGAGTGAATTATCAAAGTAACGAGAAAGGGTGTGGAGGGGAGGGTTTTAGTTAAATATTCTAGTTTTTCCTCTGCAGAGAGCACGCCATCTCGAAATGCGCAGTCTGAGTTTCTATTTGAAGAAACCAACACGTACATACATGTACGTTCCGGATAATACTGAGATATGACTGAAGGAGTTATCTTCCTTGGTCAGTTTAATATACGTATAATAAACAAATTATGCTTATTCGTTGAGATAACGTGAAGTTATGCTTTAGAGCATAACTACAATTATCTCCACAGAATAAAGCAAAGGAAGATGATTGGCGGTTCATGTCATGGCTTTATTTGAAATAGATATTCAATATTCAATAGTTCAATGCACAATAGGCAAATGAATTAAATGCTCAGTAAGTTGATTTTTCTTAGTTCTTGAATATAAGTTCAGTTCAATTGTTCATCAAGTTCAATGCTCAATAGTTCATAGTTCAATGCTCAATAGCTCATAAGTTGAAATGAAATATGTGCAATATTTCAATATCAATGAATCAATATTTTGACAATATAACTAAATCAATGGTCTACGACGACATTCAATTGTATATGTCGTAGATAATCAATACAAATCAATAATAAACCCCAATTATTGGCTCAGAGTCTTGAAGACAACAGAAACTGAAGCGAGGTTTCAAAGCAAAATTCTGCCATAATGACTTTCGAGGATTATTGATGATAACCCTCGAAAGGCATCCGCCACAAAGCGGCCGATTTTGCTGAAACTGAGCGCCATGACAGAACTGCCATATTAGATACTACTCTTTGAGATTCGAAGGCATCATAGGCATAATATAATAGAAAAAATGCCACTAGATCGCAGTCTACATTTATCAACAATATCGACTGTACGTATATGACGTATTTTTTACGTGGATGTAACGTCACGAGAAGGGACAGTTTCATTCTGATATATGAGGGGCTGTGTAACAGGTATATAACGCTGACCTAGACCCGTTAACTGACTTTGACCCAATAATCAGCTTAGGGTTGAAACGTGATCGCATTATGCTAATTTATCATATTGTATGGTATGTAAAGCGATAAAGATCGTACCATATTTAGATACATGAAGGGCTCTAAGATGTAAATAATGCTGACCTTGACCCATTAATCATCTTACCGTAGGGGCGAAATGTGATCGCGTATAGAGCTGATTTATCGTATTGGATGTTATGTAAGGCGAATAAAGATCGCACCATATTTTGAAGAATATTCGATACGAGATATAAGTGATGAATGAAATTCTACGATGCCGTTTAATGTAGATTATTAAGCTCAGTCTAACGTTCTGTCCTATATGATACAGAACTGGCCCAAGTGATACAGATATATGTAGGCTTCGTGTGCATCACCTATCTAGAGACGCAGTTCGCAAATATTGACATTATTATTTCGTGTTCATTAAACCGGCGACGCCATATAAAGGACAAGGTAGATCGTATATAAAGCCCATACGTAAGGAATAAAAGGGGGTAATTCGCATCGTTGTAAGATTCGGTATTAGTTAGGAAGGAATACCGTATTATCATAATGAATATCAGCATATATATTTATTCGTGGTTATCAAAAATGGTTTTGAATGACGAAGAAATTCGGAAGAGAGGACTGGTTCATTTGTTGTGACTTTGGGCTCAGAGGATAACTGTTTGGAATAAGGGCGCTGACATGTCATGACTTTTGTTTAACAAATGTTTGGAAAATATTTAGCAAACGTTTAACAATCATTAGTTGTAAAGGGAACAGTTGTTTTTGTTTTTTGTTTGTTTGTTTTTGTTTGTTTGTTTGTTTGTTTGTTGTTTTTTTTTATTATTATTATTATTATTTAACTTTATGTGATTTGTAGGATCACATAAATTATCATGCCAGTAAATATAAACTTTCATTAAAATTTTGTTAATGACTTCCAGAAGGCTTCGTGTATGAATATTTTCTTAATCGTCTTACATAATGATTAAAGGATAAACCTAAATTGATGAGGGAGATGGAATAGGAACCCCTTCCGGAAGAGGATTATTTATACATTGCTTTATTTATCTGTTTATTTATTATTATTGTTATTATTAATTTATGATATTGTTTAATGCTATTGGCATTTTAATAAATGTTCCATAGTGTCAATTTATTGCATCAGACACGAGATCCTCGATAGTGGACTTTATATGAAAATGAGTGAGAGATCCTAGCACCCAGGGGTGTGGCCAGAATGCAATTGATGTGTACGCACCAGAAAGGCTGGCGGTTAGGTGCCGTACGTTGAATTTATCCTTTTTATTTTTGAAATCCTTGCATACAGCGGACCAGTGGTTTTTTTTTTTTTTTTTTTTTTTTTTTTTTTTTTTTTATTTATTTATTTTTTTTTTAAATTTATTTATTCATTCCTTTATTTATCGATTTTTGAAATGCAAGAGGATCTCTTTCCATGATCGGTATTTTTTTTTTTATACTGTTATATTCAATTCTTTATATATTGATAAGGGCAAACTGTATGATATAGTCGGGGAAAGTTGCATCATTGGAAAATTTTATCTTATTGGTCTTGGTGTAATGACAGCTACGTCAGTGACGCGCTATTCCGAAACGGACGCCTATGTGGTGGGAGTATGTCTATGAAAGAAAGCTTACTCCGCACACATATTATTATAAATATAATGTGAACTTTAATGTATATAATGTGATAAATGCGAAATGGAATAGTGCCGTAAGTCAAGTATGGCTGGGCATCAAATTCTATAATTATGTACTGATCCTATTGTAATTAGACCTTGTAAATTTGATGTGTGACACTCGATAAAATTATTTCTGATTCTGATTCATATAAATTTACGAGATTAGTAATTACATATATGATATTCGTATAAGTATGATGTTATTTTAAATTCTTTTCTGTTTTATTCGTACTAGTTTATCTGCAGTTTTGTTTTTTGTTTTTTGTTTTGTTTGTTTTGTTTTGTTTTGTTTTGTTTTGTTTTGTTTGTTTTGTTTTGTTTTTTTTTTTAGTCCAAAGATTAAAGTCTCATCGATTACTAGTATGTTACTTGCATGACTTCCGAAGATTCAAAACATTTCAACGATAGTCCGATGACAGTAACTACAAGTTAGAAATGACTTACATGTATACATTTATTACACTAATTAAAACGAGAGTGTGTTACGACCAAGTAAAAAAGCTGCATGGCTAGCAGGTGGCAGGTACTTGTTACATCGCACGAGAGTTTATTACAATGTAACAAATATTAACATCAGTGATACTTGGGCAGCCTATTCGAAGTGCACATGCACTCGTTTTGAAATAGTGTACTACGTCCCGATTTGAAAAAAAAAGATAAAAATATGTGAAATTGATCTTGAAATTTTCGGATAAGTTTGTTGTTTCCAGAAGGGTTTGACAATTATTATTTTTTTAATCTATTTATTTATTCTATTTATTTATTATTATTATTATTATTTTTTTTTTTTTTTTTTTTTTTGTCATAACTGCATATTTAACATTATTTCAGGATCTGACTTATTTATTTATTCTGACTTATTTATTTATTAGTCCCATATCGAATATGAAGTATTGATCAATGATATGACAGTTCTCATAATTACAATAAAAAATACCAATAATGTTAACAATGTATACCCAGACACGCTAGGAATATAAGTTAACTGTTATGAGAAGGAAGCTACATGTATGCGAGAGCACCCTCATTTGTGCATACTAAGCCTTAAAAAACTTCAGTCTGAAGTTTTATCTAATTCTATGAATGAATGAATAAGCAAGTGGACAGATATCTGCGATCGATCGATCGATCGATCGAATAAATAAATAAATAATTAAATAAATAAATAAATAAATAAATAAATAAATAAATAATTAAATAAATAAATAAATAAACATATATGACAAATTGATTGGCTGATTTTTAACACACTAATCAACTAAAATGTTTGTTGTTGTTGATGTTAATATTTCAGACTATTATAGAACTATACTCTAACGGGGGATTCGACATTAACATCATGAAGCGCATTGATACAAATGTAGACGAGTAGATGAATTTATTACAAATGTAGACAGGTAGATGAATAAGTAAATACAAAAGATGTCATCATGAATAAGTAAATAACTTAATAAACAGATATAACTTATTAATAAACATACTAACATTACATATATAAACAAATAGATGTAAATATAATATAAAATGCAAACTGTACAAGTAAATCAATCAGTCTTACTGAGAAAGTGATATAAAATTGCTAGTGTGACAAACACGTCCATTTTTTTTTTTTTTAATTTTTAAAGACAGACCTTGTAAAAAGGAAATTGACGATAATTAAACTGGAGCAAATTATCGGAAATAGTTTTAAAACATTGCATCATGCATGGGGTAAGATTGTTATCAATATAACCGATATTGTGACACAGGTGAGCTTCTAAATAACTTACGAATGGACAATTTTTTTTTTTTAATTTAACACCTCATGTACAATTCGATAAAAAAGGAGATTAGAAATACCAAATTTGACGTCAAAGTCATTCAAATCTATTGATATATTCCCCAATTTTGTAAATTCTGCTATTTTCCCCCCAATTTCAAAGGCCCCGGCCATGATCCCAAATAGTAAAGGGCTTGGAAGCTCTCGATTTTAAGACCCAATCAAAACTGTTGGAAGAAAATACATAGAACTTAATAGAAGTCGTGTTTTCAATAAAACTAGGCGAGCTCACGTGTGTACAATTCACTCTTACCTACTGACCTGTCTGAAAAATAAAATTGGACGATACTATACTTTACCGACTTTGGGTAACCACTATTAAACCAAACTATCTAAATACTGAGGGGTAGGAAGACGCAACACATCCTGTTGTCCAGACAAAGCAAGCATCACCCGTGTCTCATAAGCAGGCGTTGTAGGAGCGAGGTCAACAACACACCCGTGCTGTACCCGTACTGCTGAACTGTAGGTGCACTGGTCGGATGAATTGATATAAGTCCAATGGCAGCAGAAAGTCGCAACAGCGATAGAAAGAAATGAAATGTTCGCATTTGGCAACAGAAAACGAAATATTTTAGTTAAATATTCTAGTTTTTCCTCTGCAGAGAGCACGCCATCTCGAAATGCGCAGTTTGAGTTTCTATTTGAAGAAACCAACACGTACATACATGTACGTTCCGGATAATACTGAGATATGACTGAAGGAGTTATCTTCCTTGGTCAGTTTAATATACGTATAATAAACAAATTATGCTTATTCGTTGAGATAACGTGAAGTTATGCTTTAGAGCATAACTACAATTATTTACAAGAGAATATAGATTTGAAATTGCATTTCCTATATAATTAATTGTACTGGTGTTCCTATACCGCATATTTAATATTAGGAATTATTCAAATTGCAAAAAGTTTATTATGATATCACTCTTTAAGGATAACAATGAAATTAGTCGGAATATGTGTTACATGTAACGTGAAGTTCTAATCAAATTAATCTAAAAGGGATGACCAAGCAAACGTAATATATTTGCAAGCATTAATTGAAGATTACTTATTACATCCCCGCAAACATTGCGGAATTAAATAGGGATACAGTTATTGTAGTCTTTTGATTCATTTTGCCATCCAAACTTGGCACCTACTGGCCATTGATCTCGTTTATTTATATGTGTTTTTTTCTGTTCTGAATCTCTTTTCGGGTTGGATACATTTTTATACGCCCGTCATTTGACGGGTCGTGTTATGGTATGGAGAAGTCCGTCCGTCCGTCTGTCCGTATGTCCGTCCGCCTATGGAACTCAATAACTTGAATATGCGTCAACGGATTTTCACGAAATTCATACATTACATTATCATTGAACTGTAGAGAGGAAGCCGCCTTTCGGTTTTCAGGTTCATCAAATGTTTCGTTACAGAGTTATTGGACTTTGATTTTTGAAATACAGTGAAAATATACTAAAATAGTTATAAATTATTTAAAAATCTATTTCTGGTCGAAATGTTTTGAAATTTTGTTTACTTCAAGTAGAAAGGATGTTCTTTGACATATGTAGCGGTTTTTTTTTTTTTTTTTGTTTGTTTGTTTTTGTTTTTGTTTTTGTTTTTTTTTTTTTTGTTTTTTTTTTTTTTTGGTCGCATAGTCGAGATATTGTGTGTAATGGGAGGGGGGGGGGGGGTTATATGTACACACATGTTAAGCTAAGGGCAAAATATAGGCGCATGAAACGCAATAACTTGAATATGCGTCAACGGATTTTCACGATATTCATACATTATGATTGGACTGTGGAGAGGAAGTCGCCTTTCGATTTTCAGGTTCAGTTGATTTGTCGTTACAGAGTTATGGGACTTAGATATTTTACAATACAATGAAAATATAGTAAAACTGTTATAATGATTTAAAAATCTATTTCTGGTCGAAATGTTTTGAAACTTTGTATACTTCAAGTAGAAAGGATGTTCTTTGTCATATGAAATGGGTTTTTAATTTCTGTCACATAACCGAGATATTATGTGTAATGGGGGGGGGGGGGGGGTTATATGCACATACATGTTAAGCTTAGGGCAAAATATAGGCGCACGGAACGCAATAACTTTAATATGCGTCAATGGATTTTCACAATATTCATACATTATGATTGGACTGTGAAGAGGAAGCTGCCTTTCGATTTTCAGGTTTATTTGATTTGTCGTTACAGAGTTATGGGATTTACATTTTTTTTAAATACAATGAACATATACTTAAATTGTTAAAAATTCTTTAGAAATCTATTTCTGGTCGAAATGTTTTGAAATTTTGTATACTTCAAGTAGAAAGAATGTTCACATATATAATGGGTTCTTATTTTTTTTCTCACTTAATCCAGAAATTATGTGTAATGGGGGGAGGGTTATATGCACATACATGTTAAGCTAAGGGCAAAATATAGGTGCATGGAACGCAATAACTTGAATACGCGTATCTTGCTGCGTGAACGTAGGCTTTATTTAAAAAAGGAACCCTTGAATATGATGCCAAATGTTAAATTAAAATTTCATAACAAAACAAACTCTGCCGAAACACTCGAGAAACTATCACATTCCCTTTCAAACCAAAAAAGATTAAGAAATAAAATTCTAACCGCAGTATCAGATCCCTTTGCTGATACTTGTGTGGCTGTTATATTATGCGTAAATAGAAATGACTCACAAGACTCTTCGGATTATGCCATGCATGAGCTCACTCCACTGGGCGGAGCATGGATTTGTCCTACGCTCTACATTGTTCATTTTCATTTAAATATAAGTCTATGTCTAAACTGAGCCCCTGTTACGTTGCAGTCGTCAAGTCGATCATTCCTTGAAACGTTTGAGTGACCAATGACAAATATGGATAATGACCATATTCCAATACATAGTACAAAATCACATATTCAGAAAATCATAAAACAAAGGCATACAAAATAATGGATAAAACAAGAACCAAAGCAAACAAAGAAAACCTCCACCATATGAAAAGAAGCGAACTCCCAGTGCGGGAATGAGACCAGGTCCCAAGGAAGAGACAGCATCTCCTGCTTGCATGCAACATCCGTTGCTTCAATTTGTTGGAATTGTCACATCCGGTTACTTCCATTTCGGAAGATACAAGTATATTCGGTGGTATGATGGTTCAAATGGTCTAAGAAATTATGTGAGGATCACTGACGAGGGTTGAGTACCCGAAACGTGCATGTCTGGTCCATGTTGCCAATTTATCCGTTCTTAAATGATGCTATTCAATTTGAAGACGTTAACATTTATACCACTTGACGAGTGTCACTGCTGGTGGACCAAGAGTCCCCGAGGGCACATGTAGCCAAGTTCGATCAATTTCGGTTCATCGTTTCTTCAACGCATTCTAAAATTTCTTATATCAAAATTTCCTGGATTTTCTAAAACGTGCGTCCTGTAGCATCATATCCCATCCATCCTGCTACGTCTTTCGGTACGCTTTTTCGACATAGTAACTTTCATACTTTTTTGGCATATTACGTTGTTTAGATTTGAGGATCACTGACGAGGGTTGAGTACCCGAAACGTGCATGTCTGGTCCATGTTGCCAATTTATCCGTTCTGAAATGATGCTATTCAATTTGAAGACGTTTACATTTATACCACTTGACGAGTGTCACTGCTGGTGGACCAGGAGTCCCCGAGGGCACATGTAGCCAAGTTCGATCAATTTCGGTTCATCGTTTCTTCAACGCATTCTAAAATTTCTGATATCAAAATTTCCTGAAATTTCTAAAACGTGGGTCCTGTAGCATCATATCCCACCCATCCTGCTACGTCTTTCGGTACGCTTTTTCGACATAGTAACTTTCATACTGTTTTGGCATATTACGTTGTTTAGATTTGAGGATCACTGATGAGGGTTGAGTACCCGAAACGTGCATGTCTGGTCCATGTTGCCAATTTATCCGTTCTTAAATGATGCTATTCAATTTGAAGACGTTTACATTTATACCACTTGACGAGTGTCACTGCTGGTGGACCAGGAGTCCCCGAGGGCACATGAAGCCAAGTTCGATCAATTTCGGTTCATCGTTTCTTCAACGCATTCTAAAATTTCTGATATCAAAATTTCCTGAAATTTCTAAAACGTGGGTCCTGTAGCATCATAGCCCATCCATCCTGCTACGTCTTTCGGTACGCTTTTTCGACATAGTAACTTTCATACTTTTTTGGCATATTACCTTGTTTAGATTTGAGGATCACTGACGAGGGTTGAGTACCCGAAACGTGCATGTCTGGTCCATGTTGCCAATTTATCCGTTCTTAAATGATGCTATTCAATTTGAAGACGTTTACATTTATACCACTTGACGAGTGTCACTGCTGGTGGACCAGGAGTCCCCGAGGGCACATGCAGCCAAGTTTGATCAATTTCGATTGATCGTTTCTTCAACGCATTCTAAAATTTCTGATATCAAAATTTCCTGAAATTTCTAAAACGTGGGCCCTGTAGCATCATATCCCACCCATCCTGCTACGTCTTTCGGTACGCTTTTTCGACATAGTAACTTTCATACTTTTTTGGAATATTACGTTGTTTAGAATTGAAGATCACTGACGAGGGTTGAGTACCCGAAACGTGCATGTCTGGTCCATGTTGCCAATCTATCCGTTCTTAAATGATGCTATTCAATTTGAAGACGTTTACACAGAACATCATCTACCATTCTGGGGAGAGTATGATTAGTTCCCCATATCGACCGTAGAACTTCCTCAGTGACGAGGTAAGTCAGTCACAAACGTATCCCTGATTGATAAGCTTATCTGAAATAATGTCGAAAGGTTCCTACTCTCTACCTTCTCGAAGAAAATTCCAAATCAATTTACATGCACCAGACACGTGTTTCGAATATTAAATTCTCATCAGTGATGCTCTCAGGGACGCCACCATAAATAGTTTTAGTAGCGCCCTCCTTAATTTTTTGAAGTTAGACACCTACAAAATCTGTATATTTGACACTTGATCTAGCATAGCGTACAGTATCAACTGAGATATGAACACGCCATAAGCAGGAAATACAAAATGTATATAAGAAATATATATGTATAGACGATAAGCAGTTAATGAATGAAAGGAGGTGATCTCTTTCCAGACTCGTTTTGAGCAACAACGACAAAGCACAAAACACCTGATGCGAAAACACAGAGTAGACAAGCACGGGAAGAGAAAGAAAAGGGACACACGACATAGAAACATACACTAAATAAAACAAAAACTATTCATAAACCAACGATACCAATGGACAATAGCTACTGACTTATGAAGACCATCTACCATAATAGTAGTACATGATTCGGTTTTCCAAATTATGTGTGCTCAACCCTTCCACTTTTCTGGTTTCCCAAACGTCCATTTTTCGTAGTAACCATGCAGTGGAAAGGCGTGGAATTACAACAATTGTGTGTTCTTAAATATATCGTTTCCTTTCTTCTGCGACAAGTAAGAGGGTTGTGCGTATGTAATATGGATAACAAAACCATTTGCTACTAACATTGTAGATGTACGTACAAAGTTGGCACCTGTTGGCCAGAGAAAGCAGAGCTATTGAACGAATATTTCAATGACAAGAAAAATGAAGATGACAGTCACGCATCCCCTAACCATTTCAAATTCCATCAAATCCTATTGACCATGTTATAAATTTCTGATGATTAAGTAAATGATGTTCTATTAAATCTTCATTCTAATAAAGCTTGTGGTACCGAAAAGAGCCCTAAATTACTAAAAGAGGGAGCTTGTATTCTGTCCGCATATCTATCTGAACTTTTCAAATACCCGTAATAAATCATTACGACTTGTATTCCCAAATATTGGGAAGAAACCTTACATCAAGCCAGTGTATAACAAAGGTAAAAAGACTTATGTTTCAATTTTTTGTCCTTTTTCTCTTTTAAGTTGTCTTGGGAAAGGGAAGGGTTTTTAAACATCTTTATAATTACAAAATTTAACATAAATTAATTACTTCTTCCCAATTTGGCTTTATTCTAAATGATTCCTCTCAACGCTATGTTTGCTAAACCCATCGATGAAAGAAAAGGAATTTGTTCGGTATTTTGTGACGTTAGTAAGGATTTGATTAGTAACCATTTTATTTTAATTGGGGGGGGGGGGGGCAGGAAGATTTTTGCCAGCCAGGAAGTTTTTCTCGGCCATTTTAAGAGCCGGACATTTTTTTAATGTTGAAACTTACTCTAAAGTTCAAATAATTCATCGTGACTTTTCAGCCATGTTAAACATCAAACACAGAAAGAGTTCATCTCTTGCCAGCAGATCACTTTATTTTAATTTCTTGAATGGTATATGGCTCCTATAATCTATTCACTTAAATGATACTCAACGGAGACAGGCTATATGGTGCTAATGACTTTTGAATTTGATTAATTACCTCCAAATTGCATAAAGTTAGTTTCATTTTTACTTATACTTACTTTATGACACACAAAAAAGTCTTTACTGGGCATGTGGAAAGGTCGGAAGAGAGAGGAGGAGGGGCAATTTCATGATCCGGAAAATATTCTTTGGCCGGCCAATCTGGCAGGAAGATTTTTTTCCCTAAAAATTTCGATCCGGAATTTTTTTTTGCAAAGTCTTCCTACACCCCCCCCCCTCCCCATAAAAATTAAATGGTTGCTCCCTAAAGCCTTTTATCGTGATCTGTTGTTCAAATAAACATAAAAGGAGTACCAATCAGTTATTTAGTCTCAAAGTCAAGAGGCAAGGAAACATCATTAGAATTTCCATTGGAACGGTTGCAAACCTCGGAATAAATAACATTCCGAAGTGATACAAGAAACCTGTTTTACAAAAATACTTACGAAAATTTTTAGGAATTTTCGTAACTTTCATCATCCAATAAAAGCTTAGAATCTTCTTCGCTTTAAATAATGTTGCCCTCTCTAATAGCATTTCTACATACTAAATTCAAATTCAAACAATGACAAATACAGAACAGTGTCATTTTTAGTTTATCGGAATTAATAGGCGATCAAGAGTTACGAAAATTCCTTAAATTTTTCTAAGTATTTTTGTACGCAATGTGCCCGGGGAGAGTCAGCGTCTCCTGATTGCATGCAACACCCGTCGCAACAGCTCCATAAAAACTTTTAAATTCGGTGATTGCCTCGATGTATATATTAATATATATTTACATTGCAAGTTGATTTCCTATGTCAAACGCCTATTCAATTTTGACGTTCATTTCACGATGAACACAGGTTGGTCCCAATCACATAACGTGCGTGCAAGAATTTTAAACAGTGGACGTGGCATACTGATGCAGAATTTGCGAGCAGAAGGAGATTCCCAACATATCTATGGTGAATGAGTCGATATAAAAAAGAAGAAACAGACGGGGTAGGCCAAAAAAATCGCTCAAATCACTGAAATGTGTTAAACAACTGTATAAACGTGTATATGTACCGTTTCCACAGAGTTCATGTGTACTTCATTGTAGGTTGCGCTACCGAAATGAATTTATGCAGCACTGACTACTACATTATAAATAAGGCTTTATTTTCTTCAAATTGCTTATAGAAAGTTAAAATCATCATGAAAACGTGTTAGCATATATCTACAACTAGTATTTACATTGTGAAACCGTTGTAACAGTTCATAGAGTTCATGTGTACTTCAAAGTAGATGGCGCTACCGAAATTAATTTATGCAGCACGGACTTCTTTTCTTATAAATAAGGCTCTATTTGCTTCAAATTGTTTATGAGAAATTAAGACTCATCGTGAAAAGATTTTAAAAATAAAAATTATTCAGTAACTTTTGATATAAAACCGTATAGTTTGGTCCTTTGCAATGGAATATTTCTTGCCCTTCCTGGTAGGGAGAATTTACACGTGGAAACTTTATATCTAATTTGTATAAAATTTCGAGGATGTTTTCAAAGATGTTTTACATCTGGATATTTCTGAATGTAAATATAAGGAATGAGTATCTATTTTTTTGCGTTCATGACTTTTACACTCTGGTTCGACAGGCGCAAATCTTTCGAGAAGCGGTTCAAGAGATTTGCGCCTGTCGAACCAGAGTGTAAAAGCCATGAACGCAAAGAATGAGACAATCATTCCTTAAAGGAAAGGGGGATCTGACATTCTTTAATTATCAAACAACTGAGACGAGTTGGAGTTTGCAGTCAATTTCTAGAATAGTTACACAATTATTCATTTGGAAGAAGTTGTCATTGAGGTTTCTAAATCCTATTTTGCTAATATAAGGTCGTATATATATTTCGGGGGTTCCACAGGGGTCAGTTTTGGGTCCTCTAATGCCCTTAATTTATATGAATGGTATTGTATATGATATAGGGCTTAACACTAGTCTTTTCCCGGACGATACCTCTGTGCATAATAATTGATGACTGAACATTTTCCGCTGACCTGATGGAAACACAATATTTGGGGTAATCAACGGTTGAAGAAATTTAAGCATAACAAAAACGAAGAACTAATAATTTCCAAAGAACAAAGCTCATCGGATCACCCTAACACCTATATAAACAATGCCGAAATCGTGGTAAAGGACATAAACGTCAAGGGGTAACATTAAATTAACTTGTACGTGAGAAAATCATTTCTCCGAAATTAGTATTGAAGCTTTAAAAAGAGTCCATGTTCATCAGGCATTGAAATTCAAACTATTGAAAATAAAAATATCCTTTGAAATCATATATCGTTCCTTTATTAGACCTATCCTTTAGTGTGAATGTTGAATGTGATAATTTCTATAATTTTGAGAGGGAATCGATAGAAAAAAACAAATTGAAGGGATGTTATGGGAGCTACAAAATTATGTTCGGCAAACAAAATTCTTCATGATCTTGGCTGGAAGACAATTTGTCGAGACCTTATTACTTTCTTGAAAATGACACGCAGAATTGCATCTCCGTATTATTATCTGTACGAATTAGTACCTCAACGTTTCCATCAGACCAGCAGCAGAAATCATAGAAATAACGACAACTTTCTTATTACTAGATCCAGAAGGATCTCTATGACAAATTCTTTATACCGCAGCCCTTGCTGCTACTAAATTGAAACTTGATTTATGACATTATAAGAATGAATTACAGATCCAGTTCGAGTGTCGGAATAATGGACTTATATTAAGCAGGGTTATGGCCCTTGAACATAGAAGGGCTCTCAGCCCTAGGATCTTCGAATCTATTATATGGTTTGGTCAAGGTCAAGGTCATTTTGTGGCTAAAAATAGCGTTTTTGGGGTGGGGATAATTTTATATTTTGAAAATTTATCTAAATACTAATTTTGATTAATAATTTTTTTCAAACTTTCTGCACATGAAGAAGAACACATGGTCTGATATATTCATACAATTTATAATTATGTGTAACGGTCAAGTAGTTTTGAGACTAAAACTGGCATAATTGCATTCACTAAATCATTGATGAGAAATAAATTATCCGACGGGCGTAACTTGCAGCGTTGTTGTTGCTAATTTTAAACATTAATCTTCAGAAAACACCTAAATATTTTATTTTTGCGATACACTACTCTAAATTCTTCAAACTAATTTCATTTGGGATGTGGAAATCCCATTGCTAATCTTTTCAAAAATCACATCTCTGACTCTGCTAAATGTTCTTGTGGTGCTATTGAAAACCTCTACTGCGACAGTTCAAAATTTTATTTAATAAAATATGTGACGATGAAAAGTGTTAGTCCCATTAGTAAATTTAAAATTTCGTCCTTTATTCGGAGCGCACATGAAAAGTAGTAGTCATGTGCTCACTTTTGATGATTCAGATGACAGATTTACTTCTCTATCTTTCTCTTCCCATTATAATAAGACCTAATTTTATGAATTATGAGATAATCACAAATTCATTTTCAATATATATATAAATATATCTCTCTATTTTTCTCCCTTCCTCATTTGTGTTTTTATAACAATTTGGTACACAATTTTGATAGTAATGAAATCACAAGATAGGAATATCATATGAACTTTAATGTTTCAAGGATCACGTTGAGCCAATATCATATAGACAGACGTTATTAAACAATGGGATAACGTCATTGCCATGTTTTAATTAATTACATTTGTGTTACTAATCTAGAATAACAAAGAAATTCAACGAAAAATGTGTTACTTTTTGTGGTAATTTTCTAGTCTTATTAATCTAAATGGGATGAACAAGAAATCATAACATATTTCGATAGATTAATAAAAAGTAATTATACCCCGCAAACATTGCGGAAGTTTATAGTATTGAAGAAGACATTAACTGTCATATCTGAAAAAAATTAGAATGCTTTTAAATGATCATTAAATGAACAAGTGCCCAGTAAAAAGTACCCTACTTGTACCAGAGAGGGAAATTTACTGGAGCTCTGAGATGCAGGTATTTTTAATGCACTACAACATTAAATGTAAGAACATGAGCATGTTGATCATTACAAATGAGTTAAAGAAGATCCTGACGATAATCTCAATAGCACTCACAATAGAGCACAAAATTAAGCATCGACGGACCCCTAGCAAGCTAGAGGTGGGACCAGGTGCCCGGGAGGAGTAAGCATCCCCTGTTGGCTAGCCGCACCCGCCGTCGATGTTTAAGACCGAAAATTGAAACAATATCTATAACTCATGCACAGTCTGACGTTATGTCTATATAGAAAGTGCTATGGCGACAATGTCAGGGAAATATATTCAAAACACTTACTGTCAAACCCCTCGCGGGGAACTTTTTTACGAGCTCCACACGGCAAAGGGCATAAGTGTGACACAAATGAGTTAAAGAAGATCCTGACGATAATCTCAATAGCACTCACAATAGAGCACAAAATTAAGCATCGACGGACCGCTAGCAAGCTAGAGGTGGGACCAGGTGCCCGGGAGGAGTAAGCATCCCCTGTTGGCTAGCCGCACCCGCCGTCGATGTTTAAGACCGAAAATTGAAACAATATCTATAACTCATGCACAGTCTGACGTTATGTCTATATAGAAAGTGCTATGGCGACAATGTCAGGGAAATATATTCAAAACACTTACTGTCAAACCCCTCGCGGGGAACTTTTAACTTGCAACAAAGTTAATTTCAATAAATCATTGGTGATGCTTTAGACCAAAAATAGGGGACAACCGAAAGACAGGAGTACTATATCGCGTAATTTTCGCTTCGGGTACATTTAGCGAAAAGAGGAGTGTCTTTTTTTTCGCTGAGTGCAATTTTCGCTAATCAAGATCAAAGGTTAAGATATTTGTCTTTTCTGCGCTACGTATTTTTTTTTTTTTTTGCGATTTGATGATGCTCGCGAATTTAGCAAAATTTAGATACAGGCTAAAATTTCCCGATGTACGGTATGTGGAGCTTAATAATTTTCATACTTTTTGGCCATATTACATTGTTTAGACTGAGGATCACTGACGAGGGGTTTAGTACCCGAAACGTGCATGTCTAGTCCATGCTGTATATTTATCAGGTTTTTAATACTTTTTGGCCATATTACATTGTTTAGACTGAGGATCACTGACGAGGGGTTTAGTACCCGAAACGTGCATGTCTAGTCCATGCTGTATATTTATCAGGTTTTTAATGATGCTATTGAATTTAAAGACGTTTAACATTCCAACAAATATCAATATTAAATGAATACAAAAAAGCAATCCATGGAAATATGACATATCAAGATCCAACCCATTTATCATAGAAATATACTTCTCAAATTAGTAGTCTTATAAGACGCCTCAGACATTGTATGCATGACCTCGCCCTCGGCTGTTTATCCACGATTTTCGATATCCATTTACATACCGATCTGTGTGTTCCTTTGGGCCAATCGTTATACTGAACGTATCTTATTTTTGTGGTCATCGTCGAATGAGACGTCCTTTATATACAATTGTGTCTTTTTGCAAAGCCACTGGGTACCTGTACAAATAGAAAGGTTGCGCTCCAACGTTATCAGGATAACAAAGCCATTTGCTACTGACGTTGTCGTCCTACGTCTTCACCTATTTTCTTTTGGTCTCGTTGATTTTTTTTTTTTTTTTTTTTTGTGGTCTTTTGTTGTTGTTTTTTATATATATATATATAATACTTGCTTTTTGTTTTTCACTTTTGTGTTCGTCTACTCTGTGCCTTAACATAGAGGTGTTTCGATTGCTATCCCCTCCTAAACATTGTAACGCCACGGTGTGTAAGTGGGTGTGTTAACGCATATTTTCCATTTGACTGTGTGGGTTATTTTCATTTTCTACGACCGCAAGGTCTCGGCTGACAGAAACAACAACTATAAATCGAGACATTTCTACAAAGAAACGAAATGTGAAGTAAAGAAATGAACAAAAACATGATACATTTACCTTCACAAGAAAGGAGGGGATCTCCAACAAAATTCGGTTGCACCCTCAGCAAAACGCAGGACACCCAATGAAAAAAGAAACAAATTAATGATGGTTGATGAATCTCTTTCCTTTCCTTTTGCCGCGAGAACTGAGAGTCAAAAACCAGTACGTATTACAGTGCCTACATTTCAGTACTGTAAAACCCCACTACTGACAAGTTTGAGTCTACAGTGGCTGATTACAGGGTAAAAGCCCCTCCTCTTTTCAAAACAAAGTTATTGATTCTGAATAATTCATTTTGTGGTATAGTACTAACTCTACGAGAAAATTTTTGGGTCCCATGGTTTTTTTTGGTTTTTTTTTTTTTACTTTTTTTGGACTTTTTTTTTGACTTTTTTTTCTGTATCTAATTTTTTGTTAAATGCCTACATACAGGTCACGTACATTCTGCTTTTTTGCTACTGTGTGTGTGTTTTATTATATAGATATCTTTTCATGTTTATGTTTAGGAGCTCAGATTTATATTAAGGTGGTCAGAATTTTTAAATATGATTAGAATTTTATGCAGTGGAAATCGCAATCAATAAAGTGTGGTCATCTTTCTGTCATTATTTTGAACAAATATTGCTCGCTATCCCTTGCCAGTTTTGAAGATTTACGAGTACAAAAGGAATTTCAAATGATAAATCAGTATGATGTACCCCTTCTTCCACAATCCCCTTTGTTTGAATTGGTATCGGACTCAAAACACAAAAATCATTTCAACATAAAAAGTCACTGGTTTATTATCGCTCGCCAGTCATCTCCTAATCATGATAAGAATTCAGTTTAAATTTTGTAATCAAGGACTCCATCGAAAGAAATTAGAATAAGTTAATGTTAAAATTCTTCAAATCCAATAGCATCATTTAAGAGCAGATAAATATACAGCATGGACCAGACAAGCACGTTTCGGTATTCACCCCTCGTCAGTGACCCTCCACCTCAATAATGTAATACTTTGTATCGCCAAAGAGTGTGAAAATTATTATGTTCAAAAATCTACCGGAAGACGGTTGGGATATGATGCTACAGGACCCACGTTTTGGAAATTTCAAGAAATTTTGATAACAGAAATTTTCGAATGCGTTGAAGAGACAGACGATCACCGAAGTTGATCGAACTTAGCTACATGTGCCCTCGGGGACACCTGGTTCACCAGCAGTGACACTCACCAAGTGGTTCAAATGTTAAACTTCTTCAAATTCAATAGCATAAATAAAGAGCAAATTTTCAGCAAAATTTTCATGGAGCAGACATGCACGTTTCGGGATTTTAACCCTCGTCAGTGATCCTCAATCTAAATGATGTAATATTGATTACATTCTTCCCCTTTCCGATTCCATGTTGCTTGTCAGTTTTTCGGTAAACTAAATTTACTTTTTACGGCACTGGATCATCAATTGGTCTAGGCATATCTTTCATTGATTTCATAAATGCCATTGGGTCAAAAATGAAATACATGGAATGTATCGATATTATGCACAACGAATACATCATAGAAATTTGAAATAAGAACAAAAAAAAAGAAAACAAGTAATAAAATTCAAGGAATTGTGTTCCCCCTCTCTTGGGTGTTTGTCTTGAAAGAAATGCTTACAAGTCTCCGCCCTCATCCCGTCGTTTTAATGTTATACGTCTCCAAATTCAAAGCATTATTCAAGAACAGATAAATTTGCAGGATCAGACATGCACGCTTCGGCTAATTATCCCTCGTCAGTGATCCTCAATCAAAACAATGGAATATAGCCAAAGACTCTGAATGCTATGTACAAAAATAAAGAAAGACATAGCCGTATCGGAGGAATGTAATGCTACAGGACCCACCTATCAGAAATTTAGAGAAAAAAAATTGTGAACAGAAATACAATACTAAATAAAAATGTCACGTTAAATAATTAGTATCAAAGAAAAGGTCTTATGACAAGGAATACACGTTTGAAATATGAAAGCCATATTACTATGGGAGCAACAATTTCTTTTTCATCGGAGGAACCAGCTGGAATTTGTTTTAGGAATTTTAAGAGCCGGAATTTCTTTTTTTTCAGATGATGAATGTCACTGACCATTCTGGAAAAGGGGATCTGATAATCTTTTATTATCAAAAACTGAGACGAGTTGGAGTGTGCAGTCAATTACTAGAATAGATACACAATTATTCATTTGGAAGAAGTCTAAAAGTTGTTATTTGTTAAAGGATTTTAAATCCTTTTTTGCTAATATAAGGTCGTATATATATCGGGGGTTCCACATTGGTCAGTTTTGGGTCCTCTTATATAAATGGTATTGTAGATGATTTAGGGCTTAACAATAGTCTTTTCCTGGACTATACCTCTCTGTGCATAGTAATTGATGACCCAGCATCCTCCTCTGACCTGATGGACACAGACTTAAACATAATTCATATTTGGGCTAATCAAAGGTTGAAGAAATTTAAGCCCAGCAAAAGTGAAGAACTAATAACTTACAAAAAACAAAGCTTATCGGATCACCCTAACACCTATATGAACAATGCCGAAATAAATCGTGATAAAGAACATAAACGTCTAGGGGTAACATTAAATAAAATTGCACGTGAGAAAATTATCTCTTCGAAATTAGTTAGGAAGGTTTAAAAAGAGCCCATGTTCTTCAGACATTGAAATTCAAACTTTAGAAAATAAAAAGATCCTTTGAAATCACATATCGTTCCTTAATGCGAATGTTGTATGTGATATTTGCTATAATTATGAGAGGGAACCGATAGAAAAAACATTAAAGAGATGTTATGGGAGCTACAAAATTATGTTCGGCAAACACAATTCTTGATGATCTTGGCTGGGAGACAATTTATCGAGAACTTATTACTTTCTTGAAAATGACACGCAGAATTGCACCTCCGTATTATTATCTGAACGAATAAGTACCTCAACGAGTCCATCAGGCCAGCAGCAGAAATCTTAAAAATAACGACAACTTTCTTATTACTAGATCCAGATTTCTTATTACTAGATCCAGAAGGATCTCTATGACAAATTCTTTATACCGCAGCCCTTGCAGCTACTAAATTGAAACTTGATTTATGACATTATAATAATGAATTACAGATCCAGTTCGAGTGTCGGAATAATGGACTTATATTAAGCAGGGTTATGGCCCTTGAACATAGAATGGCTCTCAGCCCTAGGATCTTCGAATCTATTATATGGTTTGGTCAAGGTCAATGTCATTTTGTGGCTAAAAATAGCGTTTTTGGGGTGGGGATAATTTTATATTTTGAAAATTCATTTGAATACTAATTTTGATTTATACTTTTTTTTTTACTTTCTACACATGAAGTAGAACACATGTTCTTACATATTCCTACAATTGAGAAAATGGTCAAGTAGTTTTGAGACTAAAACTGGCATAATTGCAATCACTTAATTATTGATGAGAAGTCCTCATCCAAAGCGACACTTATAATGTGCGCTTCGCAATAAATTGACGGAATTTTAATTAAGGACTTTATTACAGTATGTACAGCAACCCACATCCAACACTGTTTAGGTTTTTTGTTGTGTGGTGTAAATCCGAGTAGAGGTAGAAGCCTAAAAGCACGTAGAGACATTCTTGTCCAATACAACAAAAAACCTTGATATTGTTGGCTTCGGGTTGCTGTAAAATAATTGAAGAATGTCCTATTAGTAAATTAAAATTTAGTCCTTTATTCGGAGCGCACATGAAAAGTAGTAGTCATGTGCTCACTTTTAATGATTCAGAATTGAAAGTTAGGGAAAGACACAACTGACAGATTTACTTCTCTATCTTTCTCTTCCCATTATAATTCAAACTAATTTTATGAATTATGAGATAATCACAAATTCATAACAACATAGCATTTCATATATAGTATATCTCTCTGTTTTTCTTTCTTCCTCATTTTTTTTTTCATAGCAATTTGGTACACAATTTTGAGAGTAATGAAATGATAAGATCGGAATATCATATGAACTTTAATGTTTCAAGGATCACGTTGAGACAATATCATATAGACAGAAATTATTAAACAATGGGATAACGTCATTGTCATGTTTTAATTAATTACATTTGTGTTACTAATCTAGAATAACAAAGAAATTCAACGAAAAATGTGTTACTTTTTGTGGTAATTTTCTAGTCTTATCAATCTAAATGGGATGGACAAGAAATCATAACATATTTCGATAGATTAATAAAAAGTCATTATACCCCGCAAACATTGCGGAAGTTTATAGTATTGAAGAAGACATCAACTGTCATATCTGAAAAAAAAATTTAGAATGCTTTTAAATGATCATTAAATGAACAAGTGCCCAGTAAAAAGTACCCTACTTGTACCAGAGAGGGAAATTTACTGGAGCTCTGAGATGCAGGTATTTTAATGCACTACAACATTGCATTTAAGAACAGGAGCAGGATCCTCAATCTAAACAATGAAATATGGCCAAAGAGTGTTAAAATTACAATGTCCAAAATTATACCGAAAGAGTAAGCAGGATCTTTTTACTAAAATGATACCTTCAAACCTTAAAATAGAGTTTGTTTCATTAATATATGAACTCAGTTTATGACACAGAAAAGTGTTTGATAATATGTTGTAAATACGTCGAAGATAAATCTTGCATGTGAAAAGTCGGAAGACGGGGGGGGGGTTAATTTCATGATCCAGACGTTTTTAGCCTGACACTTTTTCCTTTACATCTCCATCCCGAAATTTATTTTACAAAGTCTTCCTCCCTCTTCCCCCCCCCTACATAAAATCCAAATTTCTTCTCCCTTACATTTTAATAGTTATAAGTTATGCCCAAGGTTAAAGTTTTTAATAGTAAGTCAAACTCCAAGGCCAAGTCATGTGGTGAAAAGTTTTGGTATCCGTGTTAAGGTCTTGCCACAAGTATTACTTACCACTCAACAGCTGAGCTCAAGTTAATTGATTTTTAAGTAGGTCAAACTCCAAGGTCAACGTCACAAGGTGAGATATATTTTATATTCATGGAAAGGTCTTGTCATAATGAATATACATGTGAAATATGAAAGCCAGGTCAGTTACCATTCAAAATAATGCGGAAGGGTTCCAACTCTATACCGTCTTGAACAAAATTTTAAACCAATTTTCACGCACCGGACACGTGTTTCGAATAGTAAATTCTCATCAGTGATGCTTCCAGCCAAAGTGCTTTTCAAAAGTAAAGCCCAAAACTACAGTTTTGGTGACTAACGGACGGACGAAGCGGTTTCAATATCCCCGCGCTTTCGCGAAAGCTGGGGTCAAGATAAAAGTAAACAATAAAGGAGAGAGGGAGAAAGACATGCAATTTGATGTATCATTTTAATTTTAAATTTACTTTATAGATTTGTCTCTGACAAACTTAATAAGTAGACGGGTTTTTAAGTACATAACACCCCCATGTAGAAAATTAACCTTACTATTTAAACTGGTCTACCTGATGTGGTTACCCATGCTCACAACTCATATTTGCACGCATCTTCTCTACATTTATGAAATACAGCATGATCGACAGAAGTAGTTCTGGCATGAATTAGCAACCTTGGGAATAGATACAGCTTGTAGGGGGTTTAAGGGAGAAGATGTAAGCATATATGTATGTTATATACGGATTAAATAGAAATCTTTTTAGCTTATCAATTTTTCACCTTCAAGTTGTATAAAGTACACAAAGTGGAGTCTTATTAATTTTGTAAGCAGGTTTCTGCCGATAATTGAGCAAACAATGGGTAAGACGAGATATGACTTGGGTAATACTGACCAATCATTGTGAGCTTTTCTACAGTTACTCCAACATATTAGCGTAAAAGCTTAAGGTATCGTTTCATAATCAAATTGACAGACCAATAAGACATATTCTTCTTAATGGAAAATAAAACATCTCCAGATCCAAGAGCTATTCCCCAGAAATTATTCATAATACCTGTTGGATGTTTAATTCTGATTTATATATTTAGCATCTGGATATTCGCTAAATGCAAAAAGGCAACAAAGGTTGTGAAATGGTGGTTTCAGCAGATTTTAGTATCCAACATGATGGCTTTAACATTATTCATTATAGCACAGTACGTTTTTGAAGAGACTATCGATCCGTCATTTACATGGTATCGTATTTTGGATGGAGCATCCCGTTTGTGGTTATTGGCGGGAAATTTTGGCATATTTGCATTGGGATGTGAACGTTGGGGCTCCTTGAAATATGCGATGCAATATGAAAATTATACGACAAAGCGGCGGCTGTGGGTATGTGCTATTTTGATCAACATTGTAAGTGCCATTGCTTCGTCAACTGTATTTTGGGGCGACATCCATGTTGACAAGGAACAATTAATCATCAACACAACAAGAGCCGCAGCTTGGTCAACAGTTATACCCGTTTTGACCTTTTCACTAATGACCATTTTCTTGTATTCTGTTGTGGGATATACTGCTTTAAAGAAAAGGAGAAGCGCGAATAGAGTCTCTTCTGCAAGAGAGAATGACTATTCAAGATTTCTTCAGTTAACTGTTAAATGTTTTATTCTTGTTTTGGTATATTGTTTTATGGTACTGCCAGCTTTTACATCCGACTTTATTTGCCTTGTTCGTTCAGAATGACCAGAGATAATAAACAGTGCAAAACTTTTGATCGGACTCTTACGGTTGTCATTTTATTATTGCTTACCATTCATTTTCGTCATGAGTTCCTACGAGAGCCGCTACGTCTGTCTAATGGTATTTTGCCGCCGTACGAAATATGGACAACGGTTAGAAATGGAGTATAAACAACAGTATGCTACGTATGACATAGCTACAGTCAGTCGGACACATAGGATGGGCAATACTGATGTGCCAGAACAGGGGCAATACTGATGTGCCGGAATAGGGGCAATACTGATGTGTCGGAGCAGGGGTTATACTGACGCATACAAATGAATGTTGAAATATTCTAAGACTTATAATTCAATGCGATGCCATTTAATATTTCTATTATGGTATATGCATTAACAGGCTTTCCAAAAAGGAGTAAATTCAGAAAATAATTTCATTATCATAGGACAGGGCTAAGGTATTTTTTGATAATTTTATTCTATTCTCTGTCTTTTTTGTTTACTGCAATTCGAAGAAAACGATCCCAAATGTTCTCATTAAAAAACTTCACGTTTTAGTTTCAACCTAAGCTTGTAATTTAAAAAAGAGTTATCCCATTTCTTCTTCAGAAAAGTGTACATTACTCTATAGTGAATGAATGTATCAATGACATGATTTTATGTGTTAAATGTATTTAACATGACGTTCATTATTGTTTTATTTGCTCTGCTCAAACAAGGATAAAATAGTTATCAACTAAACACAACACTAAATCAGAGTCGCACTCACCAGGAAGATCTATTCATAGAAATAAATACATACAAAGACAATTCTCTCGTTCAAAAGTAAAAAAGATAAGTGTAAATCAAGTGTAAATTTATTTCAGTAGAGTATGGTACTGCTCATGGCTAAGACTAAATGACGAGCACTCCGTATACATGTACCTGTATATACCACTAATACATATCACTGACCATAGACCTGGCCAATCAGAAATGCTCAAATGACAATAAAATATCTATCAACTAAACACAACGTCAAAATGAAAATCGCCTCTTGCTGCGCACGCAGCATGAAAAACAAAGAATGGGAGAACTAAAAGCTATATTATATACAAATCACAAGAAAATCATGTATGTAACAAGTTATCCTATTTACCTATTCTTCCCTGCCAGGGATTCGAACCCACTACCTACGGCTATTCCGCCTGGCAATCACGAGTTCGGCACGTTATCCACTACACCATCTCGACTTCACAAGATTTAAGTTTTTGATGGCAAGGGTCTATCGTATCGGACTCGTGATCACTCGGTAGTCGACAGCTTTAGGGATTCACCTACATGTTTGTACTAATGGGCGGATTACCCTAGGGTAATGCAATATTGAAATAAGGGGATCGATGTTGTGCGTTTGAGCAATAATCTCTCTGAATAACAGTTCTGTCAAGAATAAAATCCCTCCTTTTTTTAAATACTCGGAGTCGCCTTGCATTTCCTAAGCATATACACAATCCGTTACTTCCAACATTTTTAGTTATAAATAAATTTGAAATGTCTCGATGTACACCACCTTTTATAAAACTCCATACAATGTACATGTTGATGCTCTGATTTCATCTACCAACCGTGTGGCAATGTGGTTACTGGTGACCTTAATATCGTCGGTACAAATGAACTTAGGACCCTTCTCAGTAAAGTTCCAAAGTACAGGGAACCCCGTTTCTTCGCATGGTGGGAAAACATTTGAATAAATATGGATGCATGTGAGGAGTACGCCAGACGGTGGGCATAAAGAAGGACGTAGAGCTAGACACACTCTCCGAATGGATAAAATCCATCGGAGAATTACTTAAAAGAATAGGGCGGCATTTTCGGCATTTAGTTAACTAAAGACACGAATCAATTTTTCATGCCCCTGTTGTTGCTAAAGAACTTTTTGACCTTCATGAAAAATATATCATTGTCCCTTCTGACAAAGCGACAAACAATTTTACTTTCTTTTGCAAGAGGTACTACAGGTATTTGGAGTGCCTGAGAGAGGAACTTGGGTTACACGCAGCACCTGGAAATCCAACAAAGTACACACTTACAAATATATGTATCTGAAATACTTGACAATCTTAAATCTGAGGCCTGTTTCACAAAAACACTTACGAATAAATCTAGGAATTTTCGTAACTTTTGATCGCTTAGTACTTCTTATTAACTAAAAATCGTGATGTTCTGTTTCTGAATTTATATTTAGAATGTAAAAATGACAATAGAAAGCATAATGAAATCTAAATTGAAAAACACTTTAAACTTTTATTTGATGATGAAAGTTACGGAATTTGCTGAAATTTTTCGTAAGAATTATTGTGAAACTGGGCACTGTTCATACTGATGACTCTGATCTTGAACTACCTTATATCTACTTGATTCCCAAAATGCACAAAAATCCTTACAATCGACGCTTCATAGCCGGTTCGTCCAGGTGTTCCACAAAACAGCTTTCCATATTGCTTACGAAAATATTAACTCGCATAAAGCAAGGTCTTTAAACATACTGCGACAACTTATTCCAGAAATGGAATCAATTAGATGTGGATCCTTAAAACTCTGAGAAACTTTTGGAAACTTCAATCATTTTTAAAAAACATAAAGTCTTTCGACTTCTCCACGCTCTTCACTATCATCCCACACCAAAAACTCAAAAACAGACTTGCCAATATTATTCGCAACACCTTTCGTTCAAACAATGCTAATAGGACATACAAATATCTCATCATAGGGCGGGAGGATACTTATTTCGTGATGGAGCATTCTGATTCAAACAAAAAGTATACCGAAGACGATTTCAACCGGATGTAGTTGAGTTTTTGATTGACAACATTGTTGTGGTGTTTGTAGGAACCGTATTCCAGCAGATAATCGGAATCCCCATGTGTACCAATTGCGCTCCACTGCTTGCGGACTTATTCTTATATTCATAGGAAGCTGACTTCATCCAGACCTTGCTCTAAACTGGACGAAAGGACCTCGCATCTTAGTTCAAATTTACCTTCAGGTACATAGATGACGTGTTGTCCATCAATATTCCGAACTTTAAGGACCATCTACATGAAATATATCCTCATGAACTAGAGATCAAGGATACTACAGAGACCGACAGATCGTACTAAGATATACTTCTATCTTTCGACGTAAACGACCATTTGAACGACTCACTTTACGACAAGCGTGACGATTTCAGCTTCGACAGAACTAACTTCCCTTTCATGAGTTGCAAAATTCCGTCTTCTCCTGCTAATGGCGTTTTTGTTTCTCAACTGATACGATAAGCCAGGGCATGTTCCAAAAATGAAGATTTCATCGTTAGGGCCACACGGCTTGCATGTAAGCTACTTGTTCAGGATTATATCACACAACGGCTGAAATCGTCATTGCACAAGTTCTTCGGTCGCTACGGGGATATAATAAAAGCATATTAGATCCCCCTTTCCAGAATGATCAGTGACATTCTACATCGTGATTGAATGGCTGTATTCATCACCAAACAAGATATACTTACTCGATCTGTACATCAAAATGTACATCGAGACAATCACCGAATTTGACAGATTTCCATGGAGCTATTGCGATTTCTATGGAGCTGTTGCGACGGGTGTTGCATTGAAGCAGGAGACGCTGACTCTCCCCGGGCACCTGGTCTTACTTCGATGGGTTGTTCATTCCGGGGTTCGCATCCTTGCTGATGGGAATTCTCACGATTTGGTCTTGCCTTCTCGACTTTGAGACTGAATCATGTATATAACAAGGTACCATATTTACCTCTTCTTCAATACCGGGGATTCGAACCCTCTACCTACGGCACCTTCCGCCTTGCAATCACGAGTGCGTCACACTATCCACTACACCATCTCGACTTCACAAAACTGAAGTTTTTATGACAAGTGTCTATCGTATTGGACACGTGATCTCTCGGTAGTCGACAGCTTTCGGAATTTTCCTTCGAATAATGGGTGGATTGCCCTCGGGTAATGCAGTACATAGAAAGCACAAACGAAACAGTACATTAACACCCAATTAGTACGATGGACCTTGGATAGTCAGACTATACATACATTAGAAATTAACACATACAAAGCATGTATCATGTATATAACAAGGTCCCCTATATAGCTATTCTTTCCTGCCAGGGATTCGAACCCACTACCTATGGCACCTTCTGCCTGCTAATCACAAGTGCGACACGTTATCCATTACACCATCTCGACTTCACAAAAATGAAGTTTTTATGGCAAGGGTCTATCATATCGGACTTATAGGATTTTCTTGTGCCTTGTATATGTTGTTTATTTTTCATGTATGTATAGTCTAACTATCCAAGGTCCATCGTACTAATTGGATGTTAATGAAGTCGATTCATAACTAAATAATGGATAGTGGGCAAGTATCTTTTCCATCACATTACAATAAGTTACATTGATGTAGCAAATGTTGACATCGATGTAAATGAGTTAAAGAAAATCCTGACGATAATATAATAGCAAGCTAGAGGTGGGACCAGGTGCCCGGGAGGAGTAAGCATCCCCTGTTGGCTAGCCGCACCCGTCGTCGATGTTTATAAAGCATGGAAATGAAAATATATAAAATTCATGCACTGTCTGACGTTGAGTCTATACTAGTATAGAAAGTGCTATGACGACAATGTCAGAGAAGTATATTCAAAACACTTACTGTCAAACCCCTCGCGTGAACTTTTTTACGAGCTCCACACGGCAAAGGGCATAAGTGTGACACAAATGAGTTAAAGAAGATCCTGACGATAATCTCAACAGCGCTCACAATAGAGCACAACATTAAACATCGACGGATCCCTAGCAAGCTAGAGGTGGAACCAGGTGCCCGGGAGGAGTAAGCATCCCCTGTTGGCTAGCCGCACCCGTCGTCGATGTTTATAAAGCATGGAAATGAAAATATATAAAATCCATGCACTGTCTGACGTTGTGTCTATATAGAAAGTGCTACGGCGACAATGTCAGGGAAGTATATTCAAAACACTTACCGTCAAACCCTTCGCGGGTTTGACAGTAAGTTAACAAACGTTGACTACGGTGCGATAAGGGAATTTCCAAAAACAAATGAGAAAACCCAATTACTGTATATATATTTGAAAAGGTCTTTCGAGACGGTCATTTCGAAATTTGTTTTAATAAAATGAAACAATAGAGTTATTTGCAAAAAAAGAACGTTGATGACCCAAACATCTAATTATGTTTGAATTGATTTCTAAGCATCTAACTGGAGTATTGTGTTCATGTTGGTATCAAATTAATGACAATGAAGTCCTGCGGAAGAGAATGCATAGAAAATGAAAAAAAAAATGATTATATAATGAATTTGTATTTTACAGCTGAGTTTGTCGATACATCAAAGGTTTGCCGATCGTTGCCGAACATCAGTATACCATTACCATATCATTAGTCATCGACAAACAGCATAATTATGAGTGGAAATGGGCAAGTATGGGTTTTCAACCTTAATGTACTGTTTCGTTTGTGCCTCGTCGACTACCGAGTGATAACGAGTCCGATACGATAGATTCTTGCCATCAAAACTTCATTTTTAAGCCCACCTCGCGTATTTGATTTTTTTTTGTCTGAAAAGAAAACCAGAGTCAGAAGTATCGAGATTGGCTGGAGACATGTAGTCTTTAAGAATATGAACCGGACATTTCATAGAATCAGTTTAGCTATAAGAATTCGACAATGTTTTCTTTACCGATAAGTCTTCAGTTAACTTTTTCAATACACATGGTCGCATCAATTACAAATTTAAACATTATTTATTTTGCAACGTTTAACAAACAAGTTACACAACTTATATTAATTTATCACATTGGCATAGATGTTGGTGGGAGGGGGTCCTAGGAGCAGGAGGAATCCGGAGTACCAGGAGAAAAACCTCATGCCTAGGCCTTGGTGGGAAAACACCTACCCTCCCACATAAGTCCCTTCACCGAATCTGGGATTCGCATCCGGGAACTTAGAGGTGAGAAGCGAGCGCGCTACCACTGCGCTTACGCGGTCGCTTACTGATCAAGAAACTCAATCTCTGAACATTTCATGTTCACCAACTCGGAAAATCTCATAAAATCAAAAAATGCAGTAACACACATGGCAATGGTACGTTTGTCATAAAAAATATACTTTTGGCCGAAATGTTAGGAGAAAAAGTTTCTTTTGGAATTGATTATCTACCTACCTAATAACTTTATGCACAACATCCCTTTTTCACACGATGGTTTATATATAGATAACGTAATAAACAGATGACGGTAAAGAAACACCAAAGAAAAGAAACACCATATTCTAAACATCATTTACACCATTGCTTAAAATTGCTGTTGTAGTTTTCGTACGTGTTTTCAGATTTCGACTTCAAAATAAGGAAGTGAAGCGGCCAAATCTCCTAAGGCGGAATTGTCTTCTCGAAGATTACGAGTCCCCTCACCAAAACGAAATGCATGATCTGTTATTCGAAGAGGAAAAAGTTTCTATAAATATTTTTGATCATCTCAATTTAAATGAACACTCGATGTAGTATCATAAATCGTATTGAAATAATGGCGTATCTGGATGATATTCTTTCTATCGACAATCCTCTTTTTGAAAAGTGTAAAAATGCTATTTATCCACAAGAATTGACCCTAAACTACGCAAACGTAACAACCAAAGAAACATCATTTTTGGACCTAAATATCAGAATTGTTAATAGAGAGATTCATACAAGTGTGTATGATAAAAGAGATGATTTTGGATTCAATATTGTAAAGTCTCCCTAGCTTGACTATGATGTCCCTAGATTACCGTCATACGGTATCTGCATTTCACAGCTCATCCGTTATTCTAGAAGATGTACTCATGTTTTGGATTTTCACAGCAGAAATTTACAAATTACGAAGAAACTTATAGGGCAAGGTTTTCGCTTTCACAAACTAGTAAAGACTCTCTGGAAATTTTACAAAAATTATTGTCAACTTCTTTTGAAATGAGAACACATACAAGGAAGAGAGTATATTGCTTTGGGTATTTTATGGTGACATAATTAACAAAATAAGAAGGATCAAGGGTAGACAGAATTACCATCGAAATTGTGTTAGAATCAGCAAACGTCTCTTATACCGTGGGTATGATCCTTCTGTTACCAAACAGACACTTGGCTAGGTACTGGAACAATCTACAGCCTTGTGCTAGCGCATTCTTAAGAAAAGTAAAATAGTACAATAATACTGGTACAGTGCTATAGAACATATGTTTCAATAATGACAATTTCAACCACTAGGCTGGTACTGCTGCTATCAGTCCCCGAAGATATCGCTCACCTAGTTTTAGTGTTTACGCACTGCATTGAAATATATTCTAAATTTCCTGCATCAAATTAGACCTAAATTTCTAAATCTAAGGGGTACCTCCCTCATTGCATAGCTCTGCCCTTAGCTGGGGTTTCGGCATATTTTTTCTGTTATGTTTAGGATTAAGCTCCTTGTGCCTCCAACGATTTTTGGCCATATTTGTCACTTAAATGAACTCTACACAAAATTTGAAGCCTCTCATTTTGGCAAGAGGAAATTAAAAGTCTATATTGTAGATGTCGTAAGAAAAAAATCACTTTGGCTTTATTTAAACTGTTTGACATGAAGTACTACTGACGGGGATTCAATATTCAAAACGCGTGTCTAGTACAATAAAATTAGTACTATAGAGCTTATATTTCAATATTGACAACTCTGACTGACTGTGACGATAGGATTCCATGACGGGCCCTATCCAAACCTCTTTAAAAAAGACGTGGTCCCGACCACCTGTCCTTTCTGAATCTCATTCAAACTCCTCGGGTGTTCATATGCATGATTTCGCTTCATCCAGCAGAGCACGGTTTGTATTTTGTATGCCTTCTGTGTTTTATACCCATTTACATATCCATCTGTGTGTTTCCTTGACACCTGCGTGATGTTGCTTGTTTTTATGTCAACTTTACAGCGAGGAGGTTATTTTACACAATTGTGCGTTCGCCGAGTCTTTTGAGTAATTGGAAAAGTGGGAGAGTTGTGCACACGTAATCAGGATAACTACACCATCTGCTAATTGCGAGGCAGATGACCGTCCTAAGTCGGTGTCGGTTGCCCATTGGTATCGTTTGTTTATGCGTGGTCTTTGTGTTTCATGTTTCTATCGTGTAAGTTGGTGTTTCTAATTCTTCTTCCGTCGCTTTCTGTGGGTGTCTGCTCTGTATTTTTGCATTGGGTGTTTTGGGGTTTTGCTGTGGGTGCTACAACCAAGTGTCGTTGGAGATCCCCTCCTTTCTCTTATACATCGAAATTTGATCAAATTAAAAGGAGTTTTATATTTTATTAATTGCGTCTTCAAATGTTCCACTTCTGGACTTGTTTGAATTTGAATTTCCCAAAGACAAAGTACCAGTGTACTAAGTACTGTAGCTAATGCTTTACTATTGGTATCGGAAACCCAAGTGCAAACAGCAAAAAACACACAAAAAATAATAAAGATGACGTATGATGTTTTATTAATGAATTTTAAAATTGTACAGTCTTAAGGACAATTTTTTATCGATTAGTTATATAATGATGATTATTGTACAAATTCTTCATAACAAATGTACTCAAATAAATTCAATAACAGGAGCATAAAGATACATATACATTTCGTCAAATCCGGTGTTTACACCAAATTTGATAAATCATGAGAATTTTAAAACTATAAAAGTAAATGTTTTCAAATCTCAATCTGCATTACTTGTTGTTGTGCGGGCATTTAAAAAAAAATGAAAATTCGAAATTCGAACTTACAAAGAAAATATTCTTGATCCATTGTACCTCACAGTTCTATGTAAATAAACTACTAATAATAATAACATACTAAAAGATAAAGACGACTGTAAAGAGCACTCGTCGAAAGTTTTTAAAGGTAGATATTTGTAACTATTCGGTCAATTATATGCGCACATTGGTGACGTATGTTTGATAGGCATGATATTACTTCTTTTAAAAAAATGACGTATTCTATATACCTGTAACTAATACAACTAAGTCGCGAACGGTATGTTGCATCAAAGATTTACCGATAGCTTATTATTTGTTCTACAATTTTTCAGTAACTACCTGATTCGTATCTCTTTTGAGATGTCAATAAAATATTGATAGGGATAAAAGGATTAAAATGAACCAATCAAGAACAAAAAATAGAGATGTTAGTCCAAATTTAAATTCCTCAAATAAATCTATGTAATGAAGGTTTTAATTTTCAAATGTCATTAATGTAAAACAGATTCTTAATAGCAGCGATACCTCCAAAATCAATATGAATTGATTTCTAATATTTACATGTATCAAGGTTTTTACGGCATGGTCGGGTTCTTGGGTCTTGTACGTTTCATGCATCCGTACATCTCAAGTACCTTGTTACGGAACTCGATATCTCTTAGACCGTAAATGAAAGGATTTACGACATTATTTAGAAACGGGAACCGAATGAAAAGCCTGTGAGCAGCAATACCGGCACTGCTCAAATTCTTTTTGAAGTCCTTGTTTGCAACGGTTAGGACTGCAAGAATCATGTAAGGAATATGAGCAATAACGAAGAACACAGTAATTATAATAAGGGTCATTGTTGTTTTCCATTTCTCAGCGTTTGCATTCTTGCTTCGCCAAATGAACAAAATTAAAGCAATATACGACGTGAAGATAATAATCAGACAGGTAACAAAAGCAGCAGCGAAGATTCCCATGGTGATCTTGAGAAATAGTGAGTCCGGGTTATTTTCACCTACGACACAGTGCGGCCCCATTTTACCATCCACGTCTCCGGCTATATTCCCTGCAAGGAGGACAACGGGTAAGCTAGCTATCGCAGCTATGACGACGAAGGAAAGGCAGAACTTGAAGGATTGTGTCCCATTTATCTGTGATTTCTGTGGATAACAGACTTGTCGCCAGCAGTGAATGCTTATTAGTACGATGTGGAGTACGCTACTGATTTGAATGACGTACTGGACATATCGAACTAGTTTACACATGTTGTTTGACAAGGGTGTGAAATCCATACTCATGTAGAAGTTATCCAATGGCGGAATCACGAGGCAGGTTGTCATATCGATAAAGGCAAGGCTAAGGGCGAAGACATAGTACGGATTCCGCTTTTCAGATGTCTGTTGTTTCTCTTGTTTGCAGTACCTTTGCAGGTAGATGTATATGGCATGTGAATTTCCGATTATTCCTATTACTGTGAGCGTGACCGTGAAAACGAAGGCAGGAATCTTTTCTGGCCCTGTTCTCTCATATGAAGACTCCTCAAGCGAAACATTACGTTCGTCAAAAATTGAGGGCATGCTCCATTTTAAATCCATTTCTTACTTAGTCCTTCTTTCCTGGAGATATTATTTCATTGTTAGAGAGTATGATCAACATGACGTTAGCAAATAAATCAAATGCAAAATTATTAAGACATGCATATTTCTAATGACGTATTCCAATCAATTGTACTTCAAGCTAAAACAATTAATACATGTATATACTTATGAAATTTGTGTTACCGCATCCCGAATTATAACTTTAATGAATCATTTTAAGAGTGTTGGGTTTATTCACATCATCATTAAAGGCTAGATACATGTAGCATTAAGATAAATTACATTTTTGTGCTTTTTCTTTATATGTTATCTTTATGTGCTTTTTATGTATAGATTTTTTTTTTATTTCTCTGCTTTTTATTTAGTCCCTACCTGATTAATTGCGACTTCTGATATCATCAAATATCCTTGTTGATCATCAATAAGGTTCAAATGAATGAATGTAGCTGAAATAGGGTTTAACAATATATCTCCACTATTTACGATTAATACCCGGAAGGCTTTTATTTAGTGTATTGTCCTGCCATAAACGTAATTTGGCTTATATCACTTAATAACGTTTGATTTCACTTTCATTTAGCCAATCATAGGCTCCCCGGATGATCGTCTGTTTTTTTTTTTAAGAAATCTGTCTTCATGGTCGTCATGGAATTTGAAATATGTACATGTGTATAAAATTAATAATAAGCTGAATATCGTAGACAAAGTTCACCGCCATAAAACAATTTAAGTACTCGATAAGACCCCTCTACCAGGAGCCTCGAGTCCTTCGAGTCCTACGAACTGAGCTATCAAGTTATCCTTGGTTAGAAGGTATTTTCACGTTTCTACATGAATAAGAAGGAAAATAAAAATCCCCTCTAACCAATCATTTGTGATTTTTGTTTTTGATTTTCTGTAGTAACATATTTTGATTTATTAATTTTTTGCGGGAGGGGAGGGTACTGAGAGTAGATTATATTTATTTGATACATGTAATAAAGTACCATTGAGTGTGTTGCAGTTCATGATGTATGGATGCTTCTTCTAGTGTTTCTGTGTGAATATGCAAGGAAGGTCAAAATGTCTTATAATCTAAACTTAATGCGGGGTCTAATTTTCATTCCCTGCACTTACGTTTTCCTATTACAAATTTCATATTTTTGGGGGGTTTGATTTGATTTAGGCTGCAAAGTTCCTGCATAGCTCACCGATGTCCTTGATGATAATTTATCTCTTTCTGAATGTTAAACGTCTTCAAACTCAAAAGCATCATTTAAGGACAGATAAATTTGCAGCATGGACCAGACATGCATGTTTCGGGTACTTAACCCTCGTCAGTATTAAACAATCATATACTTGACAACACAAGTAAAGTAATGAAGCTATCCTTGACATTGTCTAAAACTCTCCGCTTTAACGTATGTGAAAACTCATTTTGTTTACATTGTCTTGCTGGTTTAATTTTGTGAATAGAAAAACAAATTTAATGAAAATGTTCTAAGATGGCATAGCTCTGTCCTTATCGGGTTCTTCAGCAGACATTTTAGTTCTCGTTTAGACTTTTTCTCTTCATCATTCATAATTGGATTACCTCTTTTTCGGCTTCGAGCGTCACTGGTTAAACATAACTTGTTGAAATGTGCATATAGTGCACTAAATTTTTACAATAGAAAATATATTCTAATATTGACAAATTCGACAAACATAGATCACGTTGAGCACCTCCTTTGAGAATTTTCTTTCGACCAAAAACATATCTACACGATCTGAAAGCATCTTGAGAAATGCTGTTTATTTTTCAAAATATGTAAAAATATGTAATAGAATCTATTTCAGTTATCTAACATTTAGTGTTTATTAGTATAAATAAACGCCAGGTAAGCATTTTGGCCTATTTGGTATCTTTCTATTGACTGATACATGTATCGGACAAACGCAGAATCACCCCCCCCCAAACAAACCCTCTCAAATATACACTATTTTCGGTTTTCAACTACATTGTCAGGTACGTTTCGGAGCAGAGATATATTGTATCAAGGACTAAATTATTTCTAATGTCATAATTTCCGTCTGTTTGTCCGATTTTTTCTTTTCCCATCGGAAGGTTCTGTTATATATCTTTTTCAAGACTTTTTTGTGATTATTGTATCCTATTTTCGGCTTTTGTGTTGCACTTTCATTTACTGATTTAAAAGTTTTATGTTTTTGTGACCAGGTTATATGCTATATTTAAAATACTTTTATCGCTTAATATGATGAAAAGTAGTATGCAGAACTTGCTTCGGGTGCTTCGGGTGTTCGTTTTTCCTCTTAGCCTTATCAACCATTTCATATTGGGATGCATAAGAGACAAATTGAGCGTTTGATATGCTTTCATTCATGTATGTTTTTCAATTAAATCAGGATTAAATTAAAACGGCTTGTTTTTATCATCATAATCTAAGCCAAGCCCTGATCTCAAGCTTTTACGAAAGAGGAAGAAATAAAATTTCTCGGTAAGGAAAAATATATTATATGGCAATCGAGATTGATGACATTAAGTCTTTTTGATTGGTATTTGTCTAGTACTAAGTGATCGTTTTAAGATGTTTTACATTGCATTTTCCGGTTCTTATTAAGAATGGATAATCAAATCAGAGTAGCTGAAGTGCACAATGTAATAATTTATGTTTCAAAGTGGGGCGTTCCAGGTTGTGCCGCTCTACTAATTTCCGATTCTAATATTCTTGGGAAGCTTATATGTTGAGTTTTCTGAATTTCATATGATTTTCAATATTAGGACGGAAATTGTAATGTATTCGGCGAAAGTAGTATAAGTTATGTATATATTCATGATATTATATTAAGTGCCACTAATTTTATAACATGTAGATAAAGTGGAAACTCAACGTATCCACTGACGTGTTAGTTCTGTGAAACTTAAAAACGATGTTCAAATTCGTTTCATTCAAACAAACATCAATCATTTAAAAGAAAAATAACAACAGAGGTATAGGAGCAGAAAACTATTAATCATAATTACATCAATTTGCGTTTAATTTAATCATATCGCGTTATTATCATGGTAACATAATTATAATCATCGATAAAAAAATCATTTCATTATCGTCTTTCAGAGAAAGGCGAACTCTCCAACAAGATTCCATTGCAACAATCATAGCAAAGCTCATGTAAAATTGTAGAGTAGACATGAAAAGTGGGACGTAAGAGAGACATAGGCCATGGATACATTAAACTCAAACGACTACACATAAAACAAGACCAATGGGTCATCTGCCATGCAAATAGCAAATAGCTTGGTTATACGGATTAGTCGCGCACCCCTCTCAGTTTCTAAGATACCCAAAGGTAATGTAGAGTAAAATAACATCTTCACCGCACAATGGGCACAAAAACAAGATAGCGACAGGGGCCCAAGTAATACAGATGGATATGTAAATGGATGTCAAGGAGGATGCGGCGTAACAAGTGATCTTCTTACTGTAGAGAGCTCATGCATGCTATCACCCGTACGACCAATAATCAGATCGGACAGGTGGTCGGGTCTGTCTTATTTGAAGAGGTTTGGACAGTGCCCGTCATTGAGTATCGTCGTCAAAGTCAGTCAGAGTGCAAGTCTTAAACATGCCTTTTAGATTATATTCAAGTACCATGCCGATTGTCCGTCTGTTGACAGTAGGATCATATCAAAGGTATAAAAGGTGATTGGTGATGCTGACGCATTTTCGATAGTTACATATATGTATGCTGTCTACCTTTTTTTTTCTTTTTTTTTTTCGGTCATGTTTAGAATTAAGCTCCTTGCTGCTATCCTCTAACGATTTTTGGCCTTATTTTTCACTTAAGTACGCTTCTGAATAAACCCTACACAAAATTTGGAGCCGCTCATTTTGGCAAGAGGAAATTAAAAGTCTATATTGTAGATGTCGCCAGGAAAAATTCACTTTGCCTTTATTTAAACTGTTTGGCATGAAGTACTGCTGAAAAGAAAAGAATTAAAATATCCGAAACAAGTGTCAAGTATAACAAAATTGATACTATAGAACATATATTTCCATATTGACAATTTGATCCGTCTCATTTTGCTAATCATGTCACCATAAAACGCAGGTATGTTTAAGACTTGTACGCTGACTACCCTTGACTCTTCTAATTTTTTGTATTATGCAAGGGGGTTGGGAAATACCTCAATGACTTAAAGAAGATCCTGACGACAATCTCAACAGCACTCACAATAGAGCACGAAATTGAGCATTGACTGACCCCTAGTAAGCTAAAGTTGGGACCAGATTCCCGGGAGGACAAACTGCAAAAGTATGTCACTTATCAAGAATTATGCTTTAAAATCAAAACATGCTGAAACTCTTTCTTTTATTTCTCGATCTTTTTTCAGACATTACTAAGTCATTTGCTTATAAAGTCAAAAGCTCTCTATGTGTAACGTATCTTTACTTTGTATGAAGAATACATTTAAAGCAATATAAGCTGTCATTGGCTAAAATCATTTTCTTGAAAAAAAAGTCTCCTAAAATCTTCTAATTGTTATCAAACGATGATACACGAGTCATCAGAGAAGAAATAAACATGTTACATAAAGAAACTCAGCATGAAAACATACGTTTACAGAATTGTCTGCACTACGATGTCTGCTTAATTATACTTCGGCAACTAATTCAGATCTCCGTCGAGTGACCACATGTGCTATGTTGAGATAAATCAAGTCAAATCCTGCGCAGGCGTGAAAAACTTATAAAACGACTTTTATCTATGAAAATTGAGCTCTATGTGATCTGCAATGTAAAGTTTTGTGTAATGTGAATATAGATTGTCCTTAATTTTCCATCTTAACATCTGAATCAATAAAAAATACTTTCTTTCCTTTACACATGTTCCTGTGCATGTTGGAATCGGTAATGTTCACTGACCAAATTTTGCTTGCGCATGGGCATAGAGCAAGCTGAGAAAGGTCAATGTAAGGGCAAATGAATATGGGCGGGCTTTACGTTGAATTTTTGTTGAGATTGTAAAAATTCAGAAAACTGCTATTCTTGTCCAGAAAGGCGTTAATCTGACGTTTTTCGAATCAAAATCTTTATCAAACCGTCATCATTTTCTATGAGTAATAACATACGTGAAAATTAGCAAATAAAAAAAAATTACAATTGCTGACAGCTAGTATTGCTTTAACGTATGGTACATAAATGCCGATGACTACTTAAATGTTACCAAAGGTGTGCCCTTGGTGTTTGCTTTATTCCGCTTCTATTTTAGACTAATTTAAATATATTCGATATTACTGCAACGACAAAAACGTATTTCTTGTAGACAGCACATTTTAAAGTTGTATATTACATTTTTTCAATACAGGGAAAACATTTTTTTTAAATATGTTTATTTGGACCTGAAATGATTTCTTGAATAGGGCTGTTGGTTTCATTGTTATATCGATGCACGGCTATATTATCATTTCAATATAATTTCGGGTTCAATATTTTACTTTACAGAGTTATCGTTGTGTAGGAAGTACTCTAGTCAAACACTACAAGCAAGAATATGTTTCAAAAATCTATTTGATGCGTATTTAAATAAAATATATAATTTAATTGCGTTTCATCGAGCGATGATAGAAATTGACGCTCTCAGTCGGAGAAAATATGAGCCGTTGTTATGACGGTCTCTGTTTTATAGTATGAATTGTTTCTTAATACATGATTTTTTTAAATTTATTTTCTCTACAACATGTTCCTTCTTAGTGACTGAATCTATTGGGGGTTTTTTTTGTGTTAAGATGTAATTATGTTTCACATTTCCTTAATGAAGCCTGGCAGATTTTACGAAAGAAACACAACTTTTATTGAACTGCTTTATTTCTCTATTTTCTGTGATCCTAATATGTGGCCAAGTGATAATAAGGTATAACGTGATGATAAAAATACAAGATGTGTCTTGTTGTAGTGTGTTTTTTTTTTCTGTGAAAATAATGAAATTTATAAAAGGAGAAATAGGGAAATCTCCAACAACACCCAGTTGCAGTACCAACAGCAAAACCCCAAAAACAACCACTGCAAAAAAAAAGCAAACACGCATAGAAAAAGACTCAAATGGTACTGATGCAAAACGTCTTCAATTTAAATAGCATCTTTTAAGAGCAGATTAATTTGCAGCAGAGACATAGAAAAACCAAAAACAAATGACTACACATGAACCAACGAGACCAATAAGCAATCGGTGCCGAATTAGGATGGTCTTCTATATGTACCACGTCAGTAGCAGACGGTGTAGTTTTCCGGATTACGTGCGCACAACCCTTCCACTTTTCCGATAAACAAGAGGTCTCGAAGAACGCACACTTGTACTGTAAAATAACCTCCTCAATGTAGGAGGACCATACAACCAGACAGCATGACACTGGGGCCCAAGAAACACACAGATGGAAATGTAAACATACGTACGAAATATATTCCGTGCTCTGCCGGCTGTACCGAGCTCATGTACCGAGCTCATGTGGAGTCCGACTGCAATTCAAAGAGGATAGGTTGTCGGGGCCCTGTCTTCTCTACAGATGTTTGAACAGGACCCGCCATGGATTCATGTCGTTACAGTCAGTAAGAGTAAAATTCTTATAGTTGCGCTGGTACAAGACTGTAGATTTGTCAATTTCAAAGTCAAGTGTCCGTGTGCTGAAAGAAGAATTATATCCACGGTATAGAAGGTGATGATTCCAGTACAATTTCGATGGTAATTCAGTCTATCTTTAGTCTTTCTTATTTCGTTAATTATGTCACCATAAAATGCAGGTTGTAAAATACCCAAAGTAATATACTATCTAGCTTGTATGTGTCCGAATTCAAATGAAGTTGACAGTACTTTTTGTAAAATTTTCAGAAAGTCTTTACTAGTTAGTGGATAGCCTTGACCTAAAAATTTCTTTGTCATTTGTAAATTTCTACTATGAAAATCCAAAACATCAGTACATGCTCTAGCAAACCGGATTAGTTGTGAAATGTAGATACCTATGACAGTAATCTAGGAATGACAAATATGGATAATCACCATCAAGCCAGGAGAAATTTACTATGTCGAGTCCAAAATCATATCTTTTATCATATACACATGTATCAATCTCTCCATTAACAATTTTCATATTTAGGTCAAACATGGTATTTATGTGTAGGCGTCTTTATCAGTTTTTCAGTTTTTCGTCTCTGGGGCAGTGTCTCCCAAGCTACAGAACCCCACTTTGTCAAAAGATGTATATTAGTGGAATACACTTGGTCCCACCTCTAACTTGCTAGGGGTCCATCGATGCTCTATTTGGTGCTCTATTCTGAGTGCTGTTGAGATTGTCGTCATGATCTTCTTTATCTCATTTCAGTCACACTAATGCCCTTTGCCGTGTGGAGCTCCTAAAAAAGTTCCCCGCGAGGGGTTTGACAATAAGAGTTTTTTCCCTGACGTGGAAGCCATAGCACTTTCTATATAGACATTATCTCAGACAGTGCATGTTTTTTAGATATTGTTTTCATTTTTTCGAGCATGAACATCGACGGCGGGTGCGGCTAGCCAAGCAGCGGATGCTTACTCCTCCCGGGCACCTGGTATACCCTCTAGCTTGCTAGGGGTCCGTCGATGCTCCATTCGGTTCTCTATTGTGAGAGCTGTTGAGATTGTCTTCAGGATCTTCTTTATCTCATTTTTGTAAAACTTGCGTTCTTAAGCTATGGGGGGACGATGTTAAAAAAAACTTTTCCATTTTCCATTTATTTCTATATCAAAAAGACATACTTTGCACCAAAATTTAGGAAAATAATGCACGATAAATCCAACTGCTGATTATGATTAAACCAAGAACTGGCATCAATTTTGTGAAAGAAGGGAGGGGATCTCCTACAAGACCCTTTTGCAGCATTAACAGCAAAACACCTGATGCAAAAACACAGAAGACGAGCATAGTATGAGACGAAAAAGATACATACGACATGTGAACATCAAACACAAAAGACTACACATAAAACGACGAGACAAATGGGCAACCTGTGCCGACTTTGGACGGCCATTTGCAACGCGAGTAGCAAATGGTGTGGTTATCCTGGATTACGTGCGCACAATCCTCTTACTTCTCCAATTACCCAGAGGTCTCGAAGAACGTACAATTATGGTGTAAAACAACCTCCTCACTGTAAGGTGATCTCACACAAACAAGACCGCAAAACGTAGAGGCCCCAGCAACACAGATGAATATGTAAATGGATATAAAAAGAGGGCGTGCGTAATAAATTCCGTGCTCTGCCGGCTGTAGCGAGCTCATGCATGGAATCTCCCGAGGAGTCCGACTGACATTCAGAGATGACAGGTGGTCGGGGCCCTGTCTTCTCTAAAGAGTTTTGGACAGAGCAAGAATTGTTTGAAGTTCCCATTTTGAAAATTCTGCTTTTTCATGGCAGATTTTACGCCTTATCGTATCAGCTCCTTTAATGTAATTTTCGCAACAGGATGCTATCAAGTTTATTTATTTGAATAATATTGTTCTATTTTTTTTTTTTTTTTTTTTTAAAGTTTTGCAATATGTAAACGTCTTCAAATTGAATAGCATCATTTTAGACCAGATAAATTGGCAACGTGGACCAGACATGCACGTTTCGGGTACTTAACCCTCATCAGTGATCCTAAATCTAAACAATGTAATATGCCAAAAATGTATGAAAGTTACTATGTCGAAAAAGTGTACCGAAAGACGTAGCAGGATTGGTGGGGTATGATGCTACAGGACCCACCTTTTAGAAATTTCAAGAAATTTTGATACCAGAAATTTAGAATGCGTTGAAGAAACGATCAACCGAAATTGATCGAACTTGGCTACATGTGCCCTCGGGGACTCCTGGTCCACCAGCAGTGACACTCACCAAGTGGTATAAATGTAAACGTCTTCAAATTGAATATGACAGTTTTCTTTATTATATATAAAGACAGTAAGAAAACCAAATCACTATTAAAATGATCGGGCATATATTACATGTTATATGAAATCATAATGTCGAAAGGTTCCAACTCTATTTTTCCTGTAGGGTCGATTCATTAGCATATCCAAATAAAATCTATGTTCAAAATAGCATTGGAGGGATGGTGCTAAGATGTTAAACTTCTTTAATTTCAATGATATTTATCGGTGAAATGGCTATTTTCCGAAATAGCAAAAAAATATATGATGTCGCATTGATAAAAGGCCAAAACAAAGCTTCTTTCTTGTGAAAGAGCTTGAAAGAAGTAATTCATACACTTGACAAACATCAGGTCACGGGGAACGATTTAACTGCTCCACACTGCAACGTGAAATAAGTGTCTTTGTTTTGCCTCGGACTAGTTTGACCCAATGGGAATGCTTGAATTTGGTCATGTGACTGCCCGACAAATTCTTGTGGAAAGTCAGTTTCAAAAATTTGTAAGGCAATGGCCGACAATTAGCAAAACCAGACGGAGGATAATAATATAAATCACGTTGCTGTTCTTGATATCAACATTTTTTGTACTACAAACTCAAAATTTTTTTACCGTGGCCTAAAGCGGTTCGTGAAATTAGAGTAGCGTCCCTTAGCGTGACGTAGGCAAGTAAATAACAACAATGGCCGAAGGTGGAGGCAGCACTATTGCTTGGTAAAGCAGGAGGACAGTAGGAATCACCATGTCTGTCTGTCTGTCATACCTAAAATGGTCCTCGACAAAACAAATCAGTTATTAGGTTTGTTACTGACCTTACACGAAAATCTGTCGGGTTGATAAAGCCCATAGAAGGCTCGGCGCAAGCGCCTCGCCTTCTATGGGCTTTATCAACCCGACAGATTTCCGTGTAAGGTCAGTAACAAACCTAATAACTAATAATATCAATAATGTCGAAGTGTTCCAACTCTATACCTTCCTGAAGAAATTTCCAAACCAATTTCCATGCACCAGACACGTATTTAATTCTCATTAGTGATGCTTTCAGCGGAGCTACCAAAAATAATTTCAGTATCGCCCCCTTCGATTGTTTGAAGTTAGATTTTTACATTTACATTACAGAGAGTTCGCGGCTCCAAATTTCCTGTCGGATCGATTCAGTAGCATATCCAAATAAAATATATGTTCAAAATAGCATTGGAGGGATGGTGCTAAGATGTTAAACTCCTTTAGTTTCGATGATATTTATCGGTGAAATGGCTAGTTTCCGAAATAGCAAAAAATATATAATGTCACATTGATAAAAGGCCTACTTAGTCATTTTCTACTTAGTCGGCATATTTTCCGATTAAAATCTATCAAGGGGTAGTTAACGGTGTAAGTTTTTTGTCTGCACAAGCAATATTGCTCTCATAGTTAAAGAAAATAGTTTCAGATGGGGAGTTTTCTATGTTAAATTTAGCGTGACGTCGTTGAAATTAATATCGGCGACGTCATGTTGAAATTAACGTAGACAATTCTCCATCTAAAAATATTTTCAGTTACCGTGAGCGGAATATTAGTCGCACGCTGTACAATGAGTTTGTAACATTTTCAACCGGAACTTCTTAACAAGAGGTCCAATTGGATTTATGGCCAACAGTGACATTCCTGGAATCGTAGGAGCAATTGATTGTACACATATCCCAATACAGTCACCAGGAGGTGACAGAGCAGAACTGTTCAGAAACAGAAAAGGCTTTTTTTTCTACAAATGTACAAGCAATTTGCGATCATGAGCTTATGCTCACATATGTTGTTGCAAGATGGCCTGGTAGCACACATGACAGCCGTATCTTTGAAAATAGCAGTATTTGTGCAAATTCGAAAGAAAGGAATTTCAAGGAATCTTAATCGTCGAGAATAGATACCATTTCAGACCATATTTGGTTAAACTTCTACTTACATGTAGAACACCCCAAGAGCGACTCTTCAATTTTGCACTTTGCAATAGTTGTGTAAAAATTGGAAATGTTTTTGGAATATGGAAACGGAGATTTCCATGGCTGCATCGGCAACTAAAATGCAAGCTTTCTACAAATCCCCTAATCATTACTGCATGTGCAGTTTTGTATAATATTGCGAGGAAAGCTTCGATACCAGTGCCTGATGGAGAAACGAAGAAAGACAAGTTCCAGTTCCTTGGGTTCAAAACGAAACCAAGGAGGACACTCGCTGAGAAATGTTTTGATAAGACATTTCTTGAAAAAAAGTATGGTTTATATTCATCAATTTATTTTACTTTAATTCTATAAGTACTATCATTGCTTAAGCTTTTAATGCATAACCGAAAAGCCTGATTTATTTATAATCTTCTTTGATAATGCATACATAATTTTATGCATTTTATACAATCTAATGGGTTAAAGAAGATCCTGACGATAATTTCAACAGCACTCACAATAGAGCACAAAATAAAGCATCGACGGACCCCTAGCAAGCTAGAGGTGGGATCAGGTGCCCGGAAGGAGTAAGAATCCCCTGTTGGCTAGCCTCACCCGCCGTCGATGTTTAAGCACGAAAATAAAAAAAAAACAATATATGAAACCCATGCACTGTCTGACGTTAGAAAGCATTTGAATGCCAAAAATTGGAATTTCTATTGTTATTTGATTTAAATTCATTGCTGTTACAAGCACTTACATTCGAAATATGATCATTGTTTTGCATTTACAGTTGTTCAACTGATTTTCAAGTTTTTGCTTCTCAATTTAATATATCATTTTCAAGAGGAGGTTTTTCTTTTTATGTTCATGCTCTATGTCTGCCATTTCCAGCAGCCTTGACTTAACTTGATCCTGTCGCCAAAGCCCAGGGGATTTCCGTTTCCCGCACTTCGCTGCCGTTATTCTAAATTGCGGCATAATTTATGTACGGTCATGTTAAGAATTAAGCTCCTTGCGCATACCCTCCAACGATTTTTGGCCATATTTTTCAGTTAAATACGCATCTGAATAAACCCTACAAAAAATTTGGAGCCGCTCATTTTGGCTGGAGGAAATTAAAGCTCTGTATTGTAGATGGCGCCAGGAAAATTCATTTTGGCTTTATTTAAACTGTTTGGCATGAAGTTCTACTGACGAGGTTTAAAATACCCGAAACATGTGTCTAGTACAACAAAATTGGTACTATAGAACATATATTCCAATATTGACAATCTAAAATAATTTTATGGTATCATTACTAGAAACATAAGATGCATTGCAAGGTCACACTAATATAGAAATAAACGTTTATCAACTTCATCACATATTTTGTTTAAGTAGATATAGATAAGTAAAGAGAGAATAAATCAGTTAGGATCACTGATGAGGGTTAAGTACCCGAAACGTGCATGTCTGGTCCATGTTGCCAATTTATTTGTTCTTAAATGATGCTATTCAATTTGAAGACGTTTACATTTATACCACTTGGTGAGTGTCACTGCTGGTGGACCAGGAGTCCCCGAGGGCACATGTAGCCAAGTTCGATCAATTTCGGTCGATCGTTTCTTCAACGCAATCTAAATTTCTGTTATCAAAATTTCTTGAAATTTCTAAAAAGTGGGTCCTGTAGCATCATATCCCACCCATCCTGCTACGTCTTTCGGTACCCTTTTTCGACATAGTAACTTTCATACTTTTTGGCATATTACATTGTTTAGATTTAGGATTTAGGATCACTGATGAGGGTTAAGTACCCGAAACGTGCATGTCTGGTCCACGTTGCCAATTTATTTGTTCTTAAATGATGCTATTCAATTTGAAGACGTTTACAATTATAATTGATTGAATACTTTCCAGTTTTCCTTCATTTTTTAACGCATTTGGACTAAGCGAGTACATGTAATGGTAATCATTTTTTTCTGTAAGTTTTGAAATATATTAAACAAGCCTCCCAAGATGGGAGTGCTTTATATTGCCTAGACAACGTGATTTATTTTTTGATTAATAAAATAATCATATGAAGAGATAGGGAGAACGAGGATCACCTTGCCGTACACCGCGAGAAATTTTGAAGAAGTTGAAAAATGACCGTTGTTTTCTACAGCGACAGAAACATCAGAGTAAAGAGTTTTGAACCGATTAGTTATCGTTTAACTGAAGTTGAAGAAAATTAAGTTTTTGATAATGAAGGACTATTTCACCGAATTAAAGGCCTTCTCAAAATCTAACATTAGTAGGAGACCAGCAATATTATGTTTTTCTACTTTACGTATAATATCATTAACAGTGCGAGTACATGTACCTTCTCCAATGTAACGACCTTTTAGAAAACCAGACTGACTATGTGAAATTATTGATTGAAATGAGCTATTATAGCTGAAACTAGTTTATAATAAACATTTCAGAGAGTTATTAGACGCAAGTTTTTTTTATGAATTATTTCGATTTTCCTTCTTATGGGATACATTTAATGATGCCTTTTCTTTGAGAGATAGACATTGAAAAAGAATCAAAAGCATTGCAAAAAGAATTTATAAGAAAGATTTTAAGAACACTCCAGAAAAAAATTCAGAAATTCAGTTGTAAAGCCATCTACACCAGGGGATTTCCATTTTTCATGTTCTTCAGCGCTTTGAGACATTCAATTTCAGTGATAGGACCATCCATTGAGTTCTTTGTATTGTCATCAAATTTGTTTAAAAAAGGAGTATGTTCGTTTAAAAAAGTTTGTGAAGATTTTCAAAAATATTTTCTTTGGAATTATAAAGATTTTAAATTGATAGATTTTTATTTCTTGCACGTTAATTATGTCTGTTATATTAGTAAATTCATTACCATCATCATTAATCAATTTTGGAATCAATTTTTTGATGAAATTTCGCTTTTCTAAATTACAAAAATATTTATTACTACTTTCTCCTTCAAATGATTCAAATGATAATGATGAAAACAGACAAGAAATATATGACACAGAAAAGAATTGAAAGCAAAATTCTTTTGACCTTAAATTATGCCTTCAATTTTTTGATTTCTCAAATTTTTCAATTCTTTTCTGTGTCATCTATTTCTTGTCTGTTTTCATCATTATCATTTGAATTTTCAAACAGCTTTTTTTTAATTTCTCTGACAGTAGTTTTTCCTCATTTTGATGCTCTCGTTTCTTAAAAGGAGCAAATTTAATTGTTTTCCCTCTAATTGTAACTTTAAAGTATATTTTTATTGTATATACTGCATCCTCCAAAGTTTCATCGTTTCCCATCCTATAGATTCCGAGAACTTCATTTATACTTTGTTTTATGATTTCTTCATATGCGGGATCACATAAAAAGCTATTGTTGAACTTCCAAGTTCCATTTCCTCTCACCTGATGGATAAAATCTACACTCAAAGATACTGGGGAATGATCAGACCTATATGCTATTTCAATTCATACACTATTGATACTATATTGAAGATCAGAGGACACAAGAAAATAGTCCAGTCTACTTCTATTCCTGTTTGGCCCGAACCAAGTGTACTTTCAATTATTTGGACATATTTCCCGCATTATTTTCTCGCCAGACATCGACTAGGTCAAGATCACTCATCATATTTTACTGCTTCATTTGCATTGGGATTATTTTTATTCAGATAATTGATAGTGTCAATTTCATAGAAGAGAGGGACGTATCAGTCTCCACCAATGATACATTTTCTATAGATTCTATTTTTCAAGAAAGATCATCGAAGAATGTAGGATTATCATTGTTTGGTCCATATACGATCTCTAATGTCAATTTATCTTCCTGTAAAGTCATGTCAAGAAATAGATTATTACCCAGGGGATCACACAATTCATTCAATAATTTGTAGTTGAAAGAATGTTTGAATAATATAGCTACTTTCCGGCTGTTATTGCAATACGAACAGAATCTCGCTTCTCCTCCCCATTCATTTCTCCAACTCTTTTGTCTCCTTTACGCCATGCGTATCAACCAAAAATATGATATCAAAAGTCTCTCATATTTATCAAAAATATGTCACCTTTTGATCTTACCACTCGCTAGTCCACGGCAGTTTAAAGAAACAATTTTAACCATTCTCAAAATTTAACACTCTGATGCGTGTATGAAGTAAATCTGTGAAAAGGGTAATACATAGCAATGACCAAACAAACAGGAAAGTAATGATACCTATTTTCATTATATTTCTTTTCCCACCCAATAGACCAAAAAGCCTTTCCACCATCAAAGCTCATATAAATTGATCAAATACATGACACCTCTAGCCCGAACTATTTGCAATTTCATCCAAGGATCTTTCTGCCGGCCCTCCCCTGGTTTTCTTCTTTTCCCTCCTTTCTTTAGATAATGCAGTTTTCGCCCTGGCTTTCAGATTGTTCCATAGCGATTTCAACTGTTTCAAAATTCTTTGATGTAACTTTGAGTTTTTGTGTTTTGAGGTGAGAGTTTTTGTGATTTGAAGTGTCGTTGGGATTATCGTCAGGATCTTCTTTAACTCATTTGTGTCACACGTATGTCCTTTGCCGTGTGGGAGCTTGTAAAAGAGTTCCCCGCGAGGGGTTTGACAGTAAGTGTTTTGAATATTTTCCCTGACATGGTCGCCATAGTACTTTCTATATAGATATAACCTCAGACAGGGCAATGTATGTATTTTATATATTGTTTTTATTTTCGTGCATGAACATCGACTGCGGGTGACGCTAGCCAACAGGGGATGCTTACTCCTCCCGGGCACCTGATCCCACCTCTAGCTTGCTAGGGGTCCGTCGATGCTCAATTTGGTGCTCTATTGTGAGTGCTGATGAGATTATCGTCAGGATCTTCTTTAACACATTTAAATCATTTGATTTGTATCCCAAACATGTACTAAATACTCATTGTTTTAATTCAATCATTTTTGCTTTCCCGAATGATGAGTAAGTAGCAGAAGCATGTATTTCTGTTGATAACAAACAGAAATCCTGATCAAGAAGGCATATATCTGGAAGATTTTGGAACTTCGAGTTATCTTAAAATGAAACAAGGCAAACATCTTAATACTGACAAAACATATAGTTCCGATAAAGACGAAGTACACCATCTATACAAGTTTAAAATTTTATTCATTCTCATCATATGCTTAAATAGAAGATGCAATATATGCAATTTAAATACAATGCTGGTGCATGCACAGTGAAGATCCTAAACAGGAGGGACAACTCTCTCTTTGTGATGCTGTATCAACAATATTTACAACTTGTTAAAACGTTACATATTGACAAAAAGGGTTATAAACTTTGATGTAATACATATATACATACACACATTTTTTTTTTTGATGAAAATAGAAGCAAATACTATACATTTAACTGGAAATGAAATCTAATGCTAAATGATCATTACAAATTAACAAATGAAGAATATATGAAAGTCAAAACGAACAACAATCTATAAACAGCAAAACGAAAATTTACCGTTTTCTTTCAATTAAGCTCTACAGGACTAGGTATTAGTTAACTTGTCTGACATTTCCCCATGCAAGTATACATTTGTGAGAGCTTTTGTAGGAAAACCTTATCCAAAAAACCGTAAACAATTGGGTTTGCTATATTGTTTATAAGGTGAAATCGGATAAAAAGTTTATAGGCTGCCTCTCCGTCATTACTCAGATTTTGTCTAAAATTTTTATTTGCAACACTGATCGCTGCAAGTATCATATACGGCACATACGCTATTACAAATGTGACCGTAAGAATAATAAGTATTGTTGTAATTCTTTTGTTTACTTCTTCAACTGTCTTGGGATCACTGTGGACTGCGTTACTTTTTCTATTCCTCCACATGGTATATATCAAAGCGACATAAGAAGCTAATATGACTATCAAACAGATCACGAAGCCAGTGGATAAGAACCCTAAGGAAATTACGTCACAAAAATGTCCGCGTTTTCCATCAACAGTGCCTGTACGAAGTCCTGCGAGAAACACAACGGGCAAACTTATTACTGGAGCACATATATGGAAAGCTATACATAACACCTTCGCAAGTTTTTCCCGTATTTGCCAACCGCTTGGAAAACAAACTTGTCGCATGCAATGGACGCTGATTAAAACAATGTGGAAAACACCACTAACATGAGATGCATATTGAATCCAACGCACCACTTTACAAGCGCTCTCGGTTAAAGGTGTGAAGCTCCTGCTCATATACACATAGTCCAAAGGTGGAATAACTAAACAATTAAACATGTCTAAGAATGCTAGACTGATAACGAATACTAAGTAAATGTTCTTTAAAGCTTTACTTTGTGCAACACGGTTGTTTTGTCTCTGTGATTTGTATCTCTGTATGTAGATGTAAATAGCATGTGGATTTCCTATTAAACCTATAATTGCAAGTATAATGGTAAAGATGAATGCTGGATAGCGATCTGAACCGCTACGGCCAAATGTTGAATTCGTTGAGCTTGAAAGATTGTGCTCCATGGCGAGAAAAGATTCGTTGGAAGTAAACTCCATTGCAATACACCTATACCTATAAAATCCAAAGTAATATTTTGTTCTATATATAAATATGAATTCATTAATTCAGTTAATGTTAATGTCATTCACATTATGTATACATTGTTTTCCATTCGTAAACAGAAGACAGTGATTTCAAATTGGACATTGTTTAATCCCAAAAACGGAATATGTTCAACGTACCCTAAAACCACTGTGTATAAGACAATGGATATTATAAAGGAAATTCATTTTTTGTTTGTCGACCTGATCTAAACATAGATATTTCCATTTGTTTGTGAATATGATGAATGATATAATATTTTATGAAATCAATCAAAATTATTTAAAAAAGACTCCACCTTTTTTGCTGAATCAATGATCAAAGTTCCACTAAATGTTTGCTTCAGAAATACTTATGTGTATACTGAACACCCCAATGTATTTCTCCTACGTTCTGTCAAAAATGGGCTAGACTTAATCTTTAATGTATTTTACAACGTCAATCTTAACAGACAACTTCCTGAATGACTTTATCAGAACAAACTGAGACACATTTTCAGTTTCTCCGTAGTATCTTGAAGTGATTTCAATGCATTAATATACGCCCCTTTTCAAAAGTTCAGAGAATCTGATAACTTGATCAAAAAAGGAATGACACAAAGAAGAAAGGGGCCGAAATGCCGGCCTTGGAAATTTTGCTTTTTACACGACCCACTCATTAATCTTCCAGTCAATATCAATTCACTCCACACGTTTTCAATTTATTATTTAACATAAAATAAGAGCTTGTATCTCTTTTTTTTATACAGCCTTATTCTTTACAATCCTCAAATCTGAATAAACAATTTTAATCGTTTTGTCTATTCTGGGAAACAAGTGCATGATTTATGTTTGTTTGCACTTCGTAATTATTTAGTAAATATATAGGCCTATATATAGAGAGGGGGGAGAGCACAAAGGGGGTAAAAACAACCACGTTTACTATTCAGACAATGTCAGAATCATCCAATAAAAGAAGAAATACACGTCACTAAGAAACAAAAGATATATACAGGACAAAAAGGTACAAGTGAGTACGTAACTAAAACGTGTTTATACCCAGCGTGGAGGGAAGTACATCTCTTAATCCGTCTGGACACACGTACAAGTACTTGTGTCCAGACGGAACAAGGGATAGTCCCTCATTCCGTCTGGCACATGTACATGACATACACACTCCCATGCTAGTCAGAACCTGTAATGCACTGAAGCTCGAAAGGCTATAACTAGCACACAAGTAGGTAATATTCTCAATTAATGAACCAAAGCAGATACCGCGAAGGGCAAGACCAGGTGACTAGGTAGAGTCAGCGTCCCTGTTTGCATGCAACACCCGCTGCTACGAAAGTCTAGACGGACGATAGAAACACGTCGATGACTTCTAAAGGTTCAGAATAAATGGCTAAAAAGGGTATCCCTGGTTGATCACACAGCATCTGATCAAGTAAGTAAAATAGGACAAAGGAGCTCCCATCTCGACCCCCACTAAATTAAACACCAATATTGAGGAAAGGACTAGGTTAAGTACGATAAAAAGAACAAAAATTCCCATAATGGAATGAATAATCCGGAAGTGTTCCAGCTCTATACTTCTTGAAGAAAATTTCAAGTTTTCATGCACCAGATACGTGTTTCGAATATTAAATTCTCAGCAGTGATGCTTATGTCAGGTAGGCATTCGGACCTATTTGGTATTCTTCCTATTAACCGATACATGTATCGGACAAAAGCATAGTTTTACCCAAAAGCGTCTAGACTATACGATATCTTCGGTATCAAACTACATTGTTGATAATACGGAGGAGTTCCAACTTAACAATTTATTATGCACCAGACACGCGTTTCTGGTATTCAGTCCTCATCAGTGATGCTTCCAGCCTAAGTTATTTCCGGAAGAAGCCAAATTCATTTCAGTAGCACCCTCTGGTTTTATTTAAGGAATGATTCTAAAATTCTTTATACCACGTTTGTGCATCGGCTTTTTGAGGTTATTTCCCATAACCAAAAAGAATTTTAGAATCATTACTTATAATTTAATTTAAGTTATAATAATACATTATGTGGATCTTATTACAACTTGGAAAATCGTGAAAATGCTCAATGCAAAGTTCCTACGTAGGGATTATCTCCCTTGTTGCTAATAACAACAACCGACTGTACAAGAACGGAGGCTGGTAGTTGAACGGCGCCGGCATTTGTTTTCATACATTTCAGCCCGAGTCATTTGAAATATTTCAAACGATGAGAATAGAATGACTCTGGATTGGATGGCAAAGCATCTGACAATCAGGTACATGTTTGATAGTGGTATATTTTGATTAAAATGCAATCTTTCATCAGCGGGACCTATCATCGCACCGACACGATATGTTTACCAACAAAACTCTTGGTAAGTACTTCATTTAATCGTTTACCTGTTGCTACAATCGATTATGTTTGTATATCTAAAGATGAAAATAGTATAAATGACGTGTATCTTGTATCTAGTCTTCGTTCTTGAGGTAAAATTCAGTATATAAAGTTTACGGATCCGCCATTTTGCTTAATTTTGAAAGTAGTTCCATAAAAGGGGGCGTGTCCTAATATTTTTTCAGGTTATGGAAAATAACCTCAACTTTTAAGCCAATGAAAATCCTTGTTACATGTAAAATTGAATTATTTGGTTTTGAATTTAGATTAATTTTTGTGTATTCAATTTACAGACAGTGCGTGGCTCCAAATATCGTGTAGGTTCGATTCAGAAGCATTTCCAAATAAAAATCTTCGTTCAAAATAGCATGGGAGGGGTGGTGCTGAGATGTTAACCACCTTTAATTTCTATGGCATTTTTGAATGAGATGACAAGTTTCCGAAAGGGTACAATAATATAATATATGTATAATGTCTAATTGATAAAGGGCCTAAACAAAACGTCTTTCAGGCTACAGAGCTGGTAAGAAGTAATTAATATACTTTACAAACATTCAGTCGGTCAGGTAAGTTTCAGAGCAGACAACGCTTGTGTCAAAGGATCAATTAATTTTAATGCCGTTATCTCTATCTGTTTGTCCGATTTATCTTTTCTCGTGGGAAGACGCTGATGTTGTTGTTTTTTTCAAGAATTTGTAAGCCTTTTTGTAATTTTGAATCTGATTTCGGCTTTTATTTTTCATTTTCATTTACAGATTTAAAAGCATTTTCTTCGTCAGAATTTGAAACGATTCTAACGCTTAATTTGATGAAAAGTAGTATGCAAAACTTGCGTTGCAAATGGCCGTCCAAAGTCGGCACCGGTGGCCCATTGTTCTCGTCGGATTATATGTAGTCTTTTGTGTTTGATGTTTACATGTCGTATGTCTCTTTTCCGTCTCATACTATCGTCGTCTTTTGTGTTTTAGCATCGGGTGTTTTGCTGTTGGTCCCCTCCCTTCTTGCAACAGAGTGTTCGTTTTTCCTCTCCGCCTTATTCGGATGTGCATTATAACAAAACTTCAAGTTTATGTAATTTTATTCATGCATGTTCCTGATATAGAATAAAGATTAAATGCTTTGCTTTCAAACAACTAATAATATTTGAATATGATCGTGAACTAAGCCTGATAACAAAATTATGGAAAGAGGAAGAAATACAACTTCTCGGTAAGGAAAACATGTAATATGATAATCAAGATTGAGTACATTAAATCTTTTTGAATGGTATTTGTCAGGTACTAAGTGATCGTTCCAAGATGTTTTACATTGAATTTTCCGATTCTTATTAAGAAGAGATAATCACATCTAAGTAGCTGAAGTGTGCAATTTTAATAATTAAGCACTCAAAGTGGGACGTTCCAGGTTGTGTCTCTCTACTAATTTCCGATTCTAATATTGTTGGGAACTTTATATGAAAGTAACTCTGAATTTCACGTAATTTACAATATTATTTATCATAATGTGTTCGGCGAAAGCAGTATAGGTTACATACATGTATATATTAAATTAAGTGCCAAAGTGGAAACTTAACGCATAAACTGAAGAGCTAGTTCTGTGAAACTTAGTAATTATGTTCAAGTTCGTTTCACTCAAACACATATAAATCATTGAAAAGAAAAATAAAATTGCAGGTATTGGAACAGAAGACTATTTCCTTTGATTACATCATTTCGCGTTTAATTTAATTATATTGCGTTATGGTTACAATGGTAACATCATCATCATGGTCCATACAAATTCACTTCATTGCGGTCTTTCAGAGAAAGGAGGGGATCTCCAACCATAATCAATTTCAGCAAGCATGTCAATGCACCAAAACACATGCAACTTGAGAGACATACAAGAGATCCATTAAACACTAAAGTAAACATAAAACAAGACCAGTGGGCCATCTGCAATGCGATTAGCAAATAGTATGTTTATCCGTATTAGGTTCGCACCATGCTCCCAGATTCACGGTTACCAAAGGTATTGTAGAGTAAAATAACCTCCTCATTGCAAAATGAGCACAAAAACAAGACATCAAAACGCAGGGGCTCAAGCAACACTGATGAATATGTATACTAAATGGATATCAAAAGGTGGCGTACTCTCATATCGGGAGTTCGCTTCTTTTCATATGGTGGAGGTTTTTGTTTGTTTGCTTTGGTTTCTATTTATCCTGATTTTGTATGCCTTCGGTTTCTGATTTTAAGGGTTATCGATTTTGTGCTGTAAACAGGGAAATGGTCATTATCCATATTTGTCATTTAACCAACGGTAGTGAGCTCATGCATATTTACACCCGAGGAGTCCGACCAATATTCAGAGAGGATACCTAGTCAGGTATTGTCTTCTCTAAAGATGTTTGGCCAGTACCCGTCATTGAGTATCGTCGTCACAGTCGGTCAGAGTGCAAGTCTTAAACATGCGCTGGTACAAGGCTGTAGCTTGGTCGGTTACGGCGGCGTGTCCGTCTGGTTACAGTAGGATAATATCCAGGGTATAAAAGGCGCTTGTTGATTCCGATGCAGTTTCGATAGTTATGCTTTCTGCCCTTGGTCTTTCTAGTTTTGTGCATTATGTCACTAGATAAGGCAGGTTGTGAAACACCTAATGTCCGGTATGTCCCTTATCGTAAATTATGCTGTAAAATATATCTTTTATTCCTTGAGATTTTTCAGACACTCACTCACTCATCTGCTTATAAAGTCAAAAGGTCTCTATGTGTGACGTTCCTTTACCTCATAATTCACGAAAACATACAGAAATATCATTAACTACTAAAATGTTACCATAGGTGTGTCACTGGTCTTTGCTCTATTCTGCTTCTATTTTGGACTAATTTATATATGATTGACTAAACTGAAACAATAGAAACGTATGTCTTGTAGTCAGAACATTTTGTAAGTTCTATGTACATTGTTTAAATACAGTTACATCATTCTGTTTATGTTAAATCTATTCATTTGGATCTAAAAAATATATATATCTTGAATTAATGCGGCACCTTATGGCGTTTTTGTTTCTCGGAAAAGTCGGCACGCCAGGGCATGTTCCACATCTAATGATTTCATTGTAAGTGCCATGCAACTTGCAAGTCAGCTTCTCGTTCAGGTTTATGTTGCATAACGGCTGAAATCAGGAGGTCCTTCGGTCACTGCGGGGATCTTGTAAAGGCATGTGGAATCCCTTTGACAAGAGTGATAGCTAACATTCTGTATTACGATTGAACGGCTGGTGATATCGTAAAACGGGGCATTTTTACCAGATATATGCAATATTCAATATCTGCATCGAGACAACACCGACTTTGACAAGCTTTCGTGGCTTTGTTGCGAAGGGTGTTGCATGCGGACAGAAGATGATGACTTTCCACATGTCCCTGGTCTCACTTCAGAATATTCGTTCCAGGGTTCGTAACTGTTCCGATGGAAATTATGATAATTTTGCTTTACATTATCGACATTAGGACTGGATGGCTGATGGGTACTACTTTGATGTTTACTCATTCAGTAGCACCATCAACAATAAATGCCTTTTTTTTACAATAGGATGCTATCGAATTTATAAATTTTAATAATGTTGTCCTTCATTTTTTGAGTTTTACAATATGACAGTTTTCTTTATCCTTGTTTTTTTTTTTTCATTTGTTCACTTGATAGTTTTCCTGCTGTACTCTCTCTGCCTATTTCTGCCTCATATATATGTGTGCTACGTTGATTGATAAAATTAATATTATTAATTCACTAGGAATTTTGCTTTACTTCTATCAAATCACGGATATCAAGACAGCAAGAGCAACTTTACACTAACCAGTAAATAAATTGGCATATGTCAATATGATAGAAATAGAAACGAAATATGAATGGCAACACATGAAATGATGAGAGCAATGTGCATTCGGCGATGACACTGGAGACCAACGGCTATACATGTATCATTGTGCACACTTGCGACTTACGGCTATATCATTATGAACACTAAAGACCAACCTCTATCATTGTGAACACTAGGGACCATTTGGCTATGTCATTGTGAACACTGGATACCAACGACCATATCATTGTGAACACTGGAGACCAATGGCTATATCATTGTAATCACTGGAGACCAACGGCTATATCATTGTGAACTGTTAACGTCACCCGATTTCCTAAGGATTTGCACATGTCGTCCGAGAAAGCTGTTGGTAATAATCTGTTATTCACTGATAAGGAATATTAAACATACAGAAATCTGACCGTGTTCTTCTGGGACGTAGTCATTGAGCAGTTCAAATAACATGCTATACGTTAGGTCATGGGACGAGGTAATTTTGATATCCTTGACATTTGGAAACTGAGAAAGTCACGTTAAATTGTTTCGAAACTTTCCATCATTTTGGCTTTGACAGTGTATCTGTTATGAATTCATTGACTTATAACTTTAATCAACATGATCAATGTTGCCTTAATACAGTAGCGTATCACGTGATATGCAAAAAATCTCTAGCCCGGGAATCCCCTTTGATTAACTATGATAAATACAGTCTAAATCTAGTTTATATGAAACTATTTAAGCCTATCATATGAGCATCACTATCATCTTTATGCTGGTAATCTTTTCTGGTCAAGAATAGAGGTATATTCAGAGAACACTTCAACAGAATTTTTTTTTATTTTGTTTACATGTTATGATATGGTGCACGTCAATAAACAAAATTTTCTGTTGAAGTGTTCTATGAATATAATTCTATTCATGACCAGAATAGATTACCATCATATAAATGATAATGATACTCGTATGACAGACCTAAAATAAATTCATATAAAGTAGATTTAGACAGTATTTACCATGTTTACCTTGTTTAATTGGAGGGAATCCCCGGGCTAGAGATTATTTGCCTGTCACGTGATATGCTACCGTGCTTAAGTTACACTAATGAATGTGTTCTTCTCAGTTTCCAATTATTGGTGTGTTCCACTCAGTTTCCACTTATGAATGCGTTCCATTCAGTTGAACATGGACGGCTGATGGACGGCGGGTGCGGCTAGCCAAACAGGGGATGATTACACCCCTGGGCACCTCTAGCTTACTAGGGGTCCGTCTGTGGTCAATTTGGTGCTCTATTTTGAGTGCTATTGAGATTGTCGTCAGGATCCTCTTAATCTCATTAAAGAAGATTCTTGAGCTGAAGAACGCATTTCTGCTTCTCAGCAAATAACAATCCCTATCCGGAAGGCTTAGGCCTGGCAGAATTGGAAACTTCCGGTTTACTTAAAATGAAGTAAAGCAAAACCCTTTATACAAAGAAATGAGATAGTTGCGCTAAAAGATGTATAACATCTATACAAGTTTACAAGTTTATTTATTTTCATTATATACAAATATATTACGTTCGCAAAGTAATACAATTATGGTGCATGCTGGTAAAGCTCCTTAACAGGAAGAATAATTTTTCTATACATGTATCAACATTTACAAGTTGTTGTTTAAAATGTAACATCTTGACAAAAAATTATGTTATAAATTTTGATGTAATACATATAAACATATTTTTATGAATTTGAAAAATAGAGAACAATATTTCTATTCATTTTATTGGAAAAAAATGCATATGCTAAAATATCACCAAATCAATAGATACCAACTAATTAAGAGCAAATGAAAGTCAAAAAGAAAAACTTCCTGTAACTATATACAGCTAAACAAAGCAAAGAACGGTTCTTTATAGAAAAGAAAAGAATCTTTCTCATGATAAATGAGACAAAAGCAACGTTTCTGCAATCAAACTCTGAACTGTAATAGATGAAAAAAGATATCAGATATATCTACCGTTTTCTTTTCAATTCAACTCTAAAGGACGAGGTATAAGTTTACTTGTCTGACACTTTCCCATGCAAGTATACATCTGTGAGAGCTTTTGGCGGAATACCTTATCCAGTAGACCGTAAACGATTGGATTTGCTACGTTGTTTATGAGGTGAAATCGGAAGAAAAGTTTGACAGCGGCTTCTCCCTCAATGCTCAAATTTCTTCTAAAACTTTTATCTGCAACAGTTACGGCCGCAAGAATCATATACGGGACATAAGCTATGACAAAAACCACTGTCAGTACAATGAGGATTGTTGTAATTCTTTTATTTACCTCTTCGACTTTCTTGGGATTGCTTTGAGTTTCTTTATGTTTCCTTTTTCTCCACATGGTCAATATCAAGGCAACATAACATGCTAATATAATTATCAGACAGACTACGAAAGCAGTAGACAGAACCCCTAATGAAATTTTCAGGAAATATGGACTCACGTTGTTTTCGCCTACGACACAATGTTTTCCCGCTTTTCCATCTACAACGTCAGATTTATGCCCGGCTAGAAATGCTACGGGAATACTCACTATTGGAGCACATACATGGAAAGTTATACATAATACCTTTGCAAGTTTCTCTCTTATTTGCCTACCACTAGGATAGCAAACTTGCCGCATACAATGGACGCTGATGAGAACAATATGGAAAATGCCACTCACGTGAGATGCATATTGAATCCAACGCACCACTTTACACGCATTCTCGGATAAAGGTGTAAAGTTACTGCTCATATATACATTGTCCAACGGTAGAATTACCAAACAGTTAAACAGGTCGAGGGTTGCAAGACTAATAACGAATACTAAGTAAGTGTTCTTTACATCTTGGCTTTGTACAACCCTGGTGTTTTTTTTCTGTGTTTTGTATCTCTGTATGTAGATGTAAATTGCGTGTGGATTTCCTATAAGACCTATAATTGCGAGTATAACGGTAAATATGAATGCTGGATAGCGATCTACACCGCTACGGCCAAATGTTGAATTCGATGAGCTTGAAAGATTGTGCTCCATCGGAAGGAAAGGGTCTTGTGACGTAAACTCCATTGCTATACCCCGGTACCTAAAATAATCAAAGAAAAAATTCGTTCTGTATATGATATACAGATAAACCAAATAATCCATAATGTCGATATCAAGTGCATTATGCATAAATTTTGTTTTCCATTCGATAAAAGAATGCAATGATCTCAAACTCGACTTTATTTTTTACCCAAACGGAAAATAATATGTTCAAAGTAACCTCTTCCAATTGTGCATTAGACATGAACGTAAATGTATTTTTATCAGCCTGTTCTGTACATACATATTTTCCATTTCTTTGTGAATACGACAATTCAAATCAAAAAGTTATGAAAAAAGAAACACTGCTACCTTTTTTCAGAATCAATATTCCACTGAATGTATGCTTCAAAAAATTGTTGCTGAAATTCTCAGTGTAAGTGTTTTAAAATTCTTCTGTCAAAAATTCGGGACACTTAGAATTATAACTATATTTCTACGTAAATCGACAGCTTCCTGGTTGGCTTCATCAGAACAAACTACGCAACATTGTCAGTTTCCCCTATTGATCGTTCATTTGAGAATTTCAAGTACTTTCAATGAACTAGTGCACGCCCTCTATCAAGGGTCAGCAATTTCCAATAAAAAGGAATGACACAAAGAAGGAAGGGCTCGGGTCTATATGCAGGCCGTTGAGATTTTGTGTTTTTATATGAACCCCTTATGAAACGTATAGTCAACTATGAAAGGAATAAATAAACTCACACATTGAATTGGACCTTTTGTAATAAGAAAATGTTAACTTGTATCTCTTATATCAATTTTATTTTCTTATTCATAGAAATGTCAATTTTCTAAAGGTGTTTTGGGGTGTTGATGTGGGTGCTGCAGCCTGGTGTTGTTGGAGATCCCCTCCTTTGTTTTATAATATGTTTGTCCACAATAGGTGACACGTTTTCCTTCCTTTATCCATGCATTACCTTATGTGTATCATCGCATGAGAACATACAATAGAATGGTGTTCTACAGTCGAAAGGTCAGGGTAAATAGACCACTTGCCAAAATAATGGCTGACAAAATGACGAAAAATGTCCGAGGTACGCAATTTTTACGCACTTTTTCATTGAAATGTCTCAATGGAATTGCGTCTTGTAACAGTAACGTCATAATGTAAAACAACACGTCAAAAAGAGTTGTTCTCGGACATTTTGTGATTTCTAACAAGATAAGAAAAGGTCTATTTGATGACGTAAACAAAATATATGTAACGAAAAAAAAATGAACATTTATGAATATCTCAAATGCACGGTGTATATCCAGTCGTGACGTGCATCCTCTCTGGTTCGGAAACTGATACAACAAAGAATGTACATTTGTTTATCACTGGACTTATGTTCAAAATATAACATTTTTTAAAACTAGATTAAAACCTTAATTATAAAGTTATTTAACAAATTCATCACAAAAACATCATATCAAAGTTTTAATTCAATAAACTGCAGTTTGAATGGTTTTGGAGAATTAGTTGCCACTAAAGTCGCTTCCTTGTACTCAGATAGGATATTCCCAACAGGAAGAATCTGATATTTCTGAACCAATGCTGTGAGGAATAAAAACAATTCCGTCTTAGCTATATCTGCTCCTGGACAGCTTCTCTTACCTTAAAAAAATATATAGTCAAACATGCATTGACTCTGGTATCATATTTTTATCATCCTCATACTGTTGCAAATTATCGGGGGAAGGGGTTAGTCGTTGCACCAGACGGTTTCATCATAAAACGTCATATTTCATCATCTGTTCGTACCAATTTCGTGTTGAAGCGTAAAACTACATGTAGTAGAATAACGTCCAGTAACGGAGAATTATTTCTTCAATTAATTTCCCTTTGCAACATTTTCAATTTGAATACTCAAGGAATCCTCACTAAGAACTTTCATTAATTCTGATATCAACCCAAAACATTAAAATAATTTCAGACCGTGGACTTTGAAATATGACTTTTTAATGACTGATGAAATAGCAAAGTCAGAGCTTCTACAAGAAATATACTGTCGATGATAGCATATTAATCTAACTTTATCACATATAAAATTCAGTATATTATTTTCAGTGCTATGAAAACAACAAAGACATTGCATTCAAATGAAATGTGCAACTCTTTCACACTCAAACACATACCCGAAACGTGCATGTCTGGTCCATGCTGTAAATTTATCTGCTCTAAAATGATTCGAATGAATTTGAATACGTGAAACATTTTAAGCAAGCAACGTCTTCAAATGTAAATTACATATTACCTGTTGAAAATGGAATGATCAGTTTCTGATTATCAAAACTTCCATCTTCTCTCATAAAACGGTTTGGGTCAAATAAATCAGGATCAGGAAATATATTCGGATCCTTGGCAACAGATTCCAAGTTGACCATGACCATAGCACCGCGTGGTATAGTATATTGTCTCCATTTCACTGAAAATAATAATGAAAGCCACATTTTGTAAACATTCATGTGAAAATGCAACTTACATCTTTAGAATAGACCTCAGATTTATATCAGTAAATGAAAGTCAAACACAAAAGCCGGAACCATAGGGTAAGATTTCTGGGAAAAGTACAAAACAGAACTTCTAGCGTAAGGAAATACGACACAAGGCCGATCTTGCAGGTAGGGGACCAACAATCTCAAGCGCAAGTGCGGAATGCATTGTGGAATGCAATATATCATATATGGTGTTGTCAAAACGCGTCCTACTACATGTAATCATTTCTTTATAGCACACGTCTTATGCAAGTATCCAAGTAAGAAGTGCCAACAAGAGAGCCAAAGGCCCGTCTCAATTTCTGTCTTAGTGTTACCCATAGCTTCGCTGCTTGGCCACGGAATGACCGAAATTCATAGTAAGTTGCATCACATAGAATAGATTCGATAAAGGAATAGATACTACCTGTAATTGATAAACGCAATTTCATTGATCCCGCCAAACATACACGTTTTTATATGAATGTTAAACATCTTCAAATTCATTAGCAGCATTTTAGACCAGATTAACTTACAGCTTGGCCCAGACATGCGATTTTTTACTAAGTATATGCCGATTTTGTAAAACAATGAGATAATGACACATAATGACAGATGTTTAGGTTAAAAGCATTGAATTTACCAATTAAATATTAAAAATACAAAAAAAAAAAACAGGTACAGTCCGGGAATGAAACGTATATAATTACATTTACAAGAACTGTAATCAACATACTGAACATAACCGAAAACACAAGATTAAATCTTCTACTCCAATAAAATACTATCTGAATTCATTCTATCATAATGATACGGAAGTGTTCCAATCCTTTACCTTCTTTATCATGTTTATGAAAATTTCAAACCTATTTGAATGCACCAACCACATGATTCGGATGGCACATCCTCACCAATGAATAGCAATATACAATATACTCACTGTTAAATTAGATATGCAGTTGCTACTTAATCGATCCTACTTGAATTTTGGAGCCATGCACCCTCTGCAAATTGCACAACTTTAATATAAAAAAGAAGGCGCTACTCAAATGAATTTTGCCTGTGTCTAAACATTGCTTTTGATTGAAGAATCATTGATGAAGATTTTTCAAATATCTGTGTCTGGCGCATAACGAATTGGTTTGACATTTTCTTCGAAAGACATAGAGTTAGAACACTATCGTATTATTCAAAATTTCTAGAAACATTATGAAATAGAATTTGTCTTATTTACCATCATATTTCACCCCATGGGGAATAGGAATGGGTATTGCGTGGTTCATCCTTTGGCTCTCTGTAATAGCAGCCTCACAGTAAGGTAGTCTAGATCGGTCCTGAATGGAGGGTGCAGTAGAAGTACCAAGTCCCTGGTGAATCTCCTCCCTCATTTTACGCTGTACATGCGGGTATTGAATTAGATGAATTAAAGCCCAACGAATGGCAGTTGCAGTTGTGTCGGATCCAGCAACCATGAAATCTCGGATAGTTTGTACCAGCTGACGATCTTCTCATTGAAAGAAAATTAAAATTTTAAAACACCTACATGTAACATTTTTCCTATCCATATCTCCAAGAAAGAAGATCTTCAACCGGACCTGGCTGCAACAACCAAAGCAACGTACAAATATATTGACGTGAAAACACAATGTAAACAAGCCCAGCAGTGTCGCAAAGAGACATACGACACAGAAAAATGAAACATAAAGACTACGCATAAACAAACAAGACCAACTTTTACAATAACTTTTGGATCGGCGCACTCTCTGCAAAGTAAATGTACAAATGAAACTTCAAAACATAAAACCAGAGGGTGCAACTGAAATGAAATTTGGCTTTGTCTGATAATCACTTTGGCAGGAAGCATCACTGACGACGATTTACTATTCGAAATACGTATCTGGTGCATTGAGGTTTGTTTTGAATTTTTCTTCAGGAGGGTGGAACAGTTCCGTATAATTACGTGGTAGATTGCTATTCTTAGTCTGCACATATTTCCAATTGGTCATGTTGATTTATTTGTAGTCTTTTGCAGTTGGTGAACTGATTACGTTTTGTGCTCCTAGTCTATTTTTCTGTTTATGTCTACTCCTTGTTTTCATTTGGAATGTTTCAGAGCTTTACTGTGGGTGCTGCAAGAGACTTTTGTTGAAAATTCCATTCTTTTTTGGTACCTTTTTACATAAACAATTTCATATAATAAAACGAATTTGAGACAGCTCTACAGTAATAAGAACATTGAATATCACTCATTTATAGGATATAATTTGAAGTAGAAACTGGTATGAGGAACATATACATGTATATTTAAATAAAGTAAGAACCTGTAAATGTAGTCTCCTGATTCAACGATTGCTGTTTCTGTGTCCGAATATAGGAATCTACATAGTCACGTTCAGAAACGTCTTTTAAAGATAGTCTATGCGCATCGATTTCCTCTTGGAGGATGTCAACAATCTCATCGTTTACTTCTTTGCGCCTTCTAACCTTGGTAAGAGAACAATTTGAGAAAATAAACTACACATGCTACAGCCTTGCAGTCTATTGAGTCTTTGCGGAAAGCAGAGTTATTTCCCATCTGAGACGGTATCTGACGTAAAACAATTATGACGTCATGAAACTGGTATTGTAACGTCGATTTTATACCGTCATTTCCCAGAGTTGAAGTACCCTTTCCATATAATTTTATGTCGTCACAATTAGTCTACGTCAGATACCGTCTCAAAGGGGAAGCAACTCTTATTTCCGAAAATAACAAATATCAGAAGGCAAATGAACATTTTTCTTTACTTTGTTCTCTATGTATTACGAAGAAAACAATGGTCAATAATGATAGGAGTCTTCTACATATTTCAGAGTCAAAACATGTATGTTTCGAAGACTAAAACGTATCTTTGCATAACTTTTGAAATTTAGTATCTCTTCATTTTACAAAAAATATTATAAAATTTTGTCTACGGATTAAACAGAATTAATATCTAGATTCAATTTGTGTTACCTTAAACGGATCCCCTGGAAGATACTCGGCATGAAAAAAGTAGCCTGCTATGTTTCTCAGAGATGGATCGTTAATCATGGCGTCCATCAGTTCTAAAAGACGATTGAACTTCTTGTCGTTCTCTCCGAAGCGTTTTCCAAACATTAGCCTTGTCACGACATTAAGCATTCCTATATTCAAATATTTTGCAGGATCAAATGGAGTATCTCTAAATGTTTTAATATTTTCGAAAAATTGCCTGATTTCAAATTGAATTATCGATTCCAAATTTGGTTCGCCATTGCCGAGTTGCTTCAATGTCTGTATTGCAAATGTTCTGTGTTCCTTCCATAGATCTCCATTGCTCGCCAATATTCCTTTTGAATGAATAAATATAAAACTGAATCTACTTTACAACAATTAACAAACAAGCTTTTCAACTTCTATTCTAATGTATCTTACGTTCGTTCAGGTAAAGGCTTAGCAGTAGGAGGAATCTTGAATATCCAGAGAAAAAAAAACTGTCAAGACTATGTGGGTTTCCACATGATATCCCATTGTCCAGAATGGTGGATGGTATTCTAATACCATTTGAACTATCCAACCACAGAATGTTCTTTATCTTCCGAAATGGACGTAGCCGGTTGTGACAAGTATACCTAATTGAAGCGACGGGTGTTGCATGCAACCAGGAGATGCCGACTCTTCCTGGGCACCTGGTCTCACTCCCTTATTGGGAGTCCACTTCTTTTCATGTGGTGGAGGCTTTTGTTTCTTTGCTTGGTTCCTGTTTTATCCTGATTTTGTATGCCTTCGGTTTATGATTTTCTAAATTATCAATATGTATAGGGAGATGGTCTTGTCCATATTTTTCATCACCTATCTATCTCCACGTAGGCTTTTCGCAATATCCATGATATTAGTCCTGATCTCAAATATTTGAACTACGAGAACTACTACCCTGCTACAACCCATTCTCGTCTATTATACTGTTTCATTAAATGTCCTATGGAATAGTTAAATTGTGAATGAAAAAATGATAACATTAGCTTCTAAAAGAATGGAGAGGTTCTCCAACGACACATCGTTGCGACTCCCACAACAAATCACAGAGCAGGCATGCTCAGCAAAAGGGTAAAGGAGCGCCAAAACAAAACATAGCAACATCAAACACAAAAGACTATATATAAACCAACGAGACCAATGGGCAACCGGTGTCAACTTAGGTCGGCTGTCTACTACATCAGAAGCAAATGGTGTTGTACAATAGCTTCTTCACTGTAAGAGTACCATGAAAAGAAAACAGTGTTTTTTGTGGATAAGGTTAAATACAAAATCCAATTAAAAATCACAATCAATTACGATACAAAACTTGAAGTTCTACAAAACCAAACAGATCACATTTACATTCTACATAGTAGTTAAAATGAATGAATTAATGAATGAATGAATGAATGAATGAATGAATGAATGAATGAATGAATGAATGAATGAATGAATGAATGAATTTGAGATCAAGTGCCCTCGAGAAAATATCAAAAGTTGATGACATTGCCATCATAAATTTTTTCGTCATGAATGCATATCTAATACTCTTATTCTTTAAATGCTCTCTTTTTTGGGGAGACGATGGAAAGTACAGATCAATGGATCCTACATAAAGAAGAACAACCCAGTCAAGAGCGATAAAGAAAAACAAATATATTATTCATGTATTGACTTACCGAGTCCTTTGTTCAGTTTTCGCATGATGAAAATTTCTGGTCTATCTGAGAGAGCGTCTCCCTTCAGAACTAATAGGTCTTTAATGGCATCGATACCACTTATGACGATCGTAGGCTGGGAGCCAATCACAAAACAGAAAACATCGCCGTACAAACTACGGAGACGACGGTACTCAACTAATGTGTCCGTTGTATCAATTTGTCCTGAAACTCAATTCAAATCTATTTTTAGTCTTAGACTACAGGATTTTATGGAAAACCGTTTTAAGGAAATCTGAGTGATTGAATTAACTCACTATGTCTTGAGTCTTTGACTTTTTTTCATTCATTCGTAAGGGATAGCAAGTAGGAAAGTTTTTTTCAAGGAAGTAGTGTGTATCTCTGAGTAACCAGTCTTATTATTGAAGATAGTCCATATGATAGCATATTTTTCTAACTTGAAAATATTAAATCTGCAATTAAGATCTCTTCAAATAAAATGATGAAACATATAAACATATAACCAACAGACTGATAGCTTCGATTTGATAATAAATGCTACATTTGTACCTACACATCCAGAGTAAATTATTATTTTACTCAGTCAATTTTTTAAGTAATTGTACGTACCCCAGTTTCCAATAATTGGTATGCAAGGCGGACCGGGGGGCAGCATACTTCTCCATCTTCGATATTTCCGAATCCAATTAAAAACAAAAAACACGAATATGAGGTAAATTATGGGAGACATTTGTAATTGTTTATCATATCTGTTTATCTTTCTTGTTGAACTCAACTTCAAGGTTAAGAATTATCAATCGGCGCAGAGGGTTACATTGTATGTATATCAGGAACACTTTATTTAAGGTATTACATGTAGGGGTATAATAACAGTATCGTCAAAAAGCTACAAATTATGTACCTCAATATTTTACATATTTTTAGATATCTAATATTTCTTACTGTTTCATTCAACTCGCCATGAAAATTTATGGTATCGAACATTGTCGAATGTCGATGTCGTGCGTCTTCGGCTAACTTCGTGGTATCTATTTGTTCTGTTATCAAACTAACCGGAAGAAGAATATTATACCCCTAATGTTTTAATTTGTTATTTTGTTTTATATCGAGTTTCTTGAACGAGCTTTGAAGTTTTGAAGTAGCTGTTATATTTCTTTTTTTTCAATTATATCGAGCAGAGCTTCATAAGAATTATAGATTTTGTAATTTTCTTAATCAGGGTACTTATTTATAAATTTTTTGTCAAGGAACATACACTAGAAATATAATGAGATCTCTAAATGTTTTTTTCAGATCATGTACATGTTCAATAAAGAATAAATGCGCACGGATACATGTCCAATCAAAGTTACACCTTTTTCGTTGATTTTACACTATCTCACTTTTTTGTTGATTCGGTTAATAATCAGGTGATAGGTTTGTCGATTTATCTTTAACCCATTCTTGATATCCACGACTCTTAAGTTTTCATTGAACAATCAAAGAAATCTCTAAATGTCCAAATTAATCGTTTTATTCCTCTATTTTCTATTTAAAATCTAGTATGTTAGTCATGATGAAAGGATTTTAACAAAATTGTGGACTTCATATAGTTTCACAAAATCTCTCCAAAATGGCATAAATCATAAGAGGCGGCATATAAATCATAAAACATAAATTCTCCTTTCGACAACATTTGCAATTAGAGGGCTATATAAAGTGTTCTTAAAATTGAAGAATTTTAAAACTTCGCAGTGACCTCTGTAGAGAAGAAGTCCGATAATCACGATGAAAGCAACATATTTGATTTGTTGAGGCAATAAATGACAAAACGAATTACTCTTAAACATTTCCTTATAGAAATATAAAAGAAAATTTTCTAAATTACCTTTAAGCTCACCTAAATGAAGCTCATATGAGCTTTTGTCATAACGCGATATCCGTCGTCCGTCCATCGTAAGAATTCTTCTTTTCTAACATCGCCTCTGCAACCGTTGCACATAATTTCACGAGAACTTACGGAAATTAAGTAAACAAGGTTTTCTAACAATTTTGTGTTTTCGAGGCGATCGGTCAACAAATGCGGCTGTCAATGTTTCTGTTTTTTTCTCTGCAATCGCTTTACAGAATTACATGAAACCTTATATGAGGAAAGAGCACAAGGTTCCCTACAACGTTTGTGTTATTCAAGCCGATCGATAATCAAATATGGCTGCAAGGGTTATGATTTGCTAACGTATTTTATTCATCTCTTCTGGAACAGCTATTCAGAATTGCACGAAATCTTACAGGAAACAGCATACATTGTACAAACTCCTCTACTATCTCCCTATATACCTCTGCAACTACTGTATATAATTACACTCACGAAACCTTACCGGAAGCAAGTCTCCAATTGCTAAGTCCCCTAACAAGCTTCAGTTTTTGAGTCGATCGGTCCATGAATATTACCACAAGGGTATCTGATTGGCTGACTCATTTTCGATCAAACTTACAAGATGGAAGTAGTTCTGGGCTTCTTCTTTTTTTATATCAAGCAGATTATTTAACAAACAATGACTCCTAGGTTTCTGATTGGCTGACACATTTTCGAATTCCCATCTTCAATTTAAGTGCTACTTAGAATTTCATGAAAACTTACAGGAAACAAGTTTTCAAGGGCTTCCAACAAATGGATAACTATCAGCTTTTCGTATTTAGTGCATAGCTGGTCCATGATGTAAATTTATCTGCTCTAAAATTATGCTAATGAATTTGAAGACGTTAAACATTATCATGGCTAAATTGAACTCAATTGGGATAAGTGAACAGAATAAAAGAAATCTCAATTCTTGCATTAAAATAACTAAGTCGAAAAAGACGTCTAAACGCTTAAAAAATTAGATATTGGATTTTAACGAAATGAAAAAACTTGATTAATATGTTCTTCCTGATCGCTCAGATACCACTAGTTTTTTCAATCGATGCAGCGGATCTGGAGAAGAAGATTTTACAGAATGGTACACTCTGGGGTTTATTTGACCCCGCCTGGATCTACCCCTGACGGGATCCAGCCGAAATGAATAATATTGATAGAGGACCTTTATTACTACATGCATACTAAGTTTCATCAAAATCCTCCAAGCGGTTGAAGATGAGAAGTCGAAAATGTAAAAAGTTAACGGATCGGACAAATCGGTATGGCAATAGCACACTTTGAGCCTTTGGCTCAGGTGAGCTAAATATGAAAAATAAACTACGACAAGTACATAAAAGCTTCTATTTAATCTGAACTTTATTACCCCCTTCGTATTGATAAAAATACACTAGTAATTATAGGGCAAAAATACACTAATCACACACTAGTAAATAAAGCAATAAAACACTAATTATTATAAAGAATTATACACTACTGATTAAATAGAATATGAGCATGAATGACAACAAGTGCGAACAATGTCTGGAAACTATGTTGGTTGGCAATTTACTGTGTTGTAAATTAAAAGACAATAGTGTGGCTGCCAGGATATTTTGCGCCAAGCAATAACTAAATAAATACACTGGTAATTATAAAGCAAAAATAAAAAAATAAATACACTAGTAATTATTATAAAGCAAAAATACACTTAGTCTAGCAATTATAAAGAATCGTAAAAACTACTAAAAAATAGACATTTCAGCATGAATGACAGCAATGTCCAAAAACTAAACTATTCTAGTCGGTCATGTTTGATAAACGTCTTCATATTGAATAGCATCATTTACATGTAAGAACAGATAAATTGGCAGCATGGACCTTATACAATGACTGTCTTTTGGAATGTGATTAAACTTTGATAACCTACATTGGATCCAGAAATTATGAGAAGCATAATTCCTGGATCCATTGAAGGTTATCACAGTATAATCATAGGGATGTAACGATACACTCACCCCACAATACGATACGTATCGCGATACAGCCTAACGATACGATGCTTTTCGCAATACAGACTCAATTGAACAATTGAGTTTTGGAATTAATAAAAACAACAAATTGCGTAGGCAAATACGCTATCAATACTGTGCTTTATGTAGAGAAAGCGCTTAAATCCATTTAGACAATGACATTTTGCTTGTGATTATGCAGAGAGAATATCATAATTATCCTGATTAGGCTGATATTTCTATAATGGAAATTTATTCTCTTAGTAAAACCCGGAAACGGTAGAATAAGAACACAGAAATCAACTTAAAAATGTCAGCACTTTACTTTTCAATATATTAGCTCGTGAGCATAAAAAAATGTTGATCAAATATCAACGTACATGTACATGTATACGATACGTTGCTTTTGGTAGGTTATGATGCATGTTTTTTCCGCCTCGTAAGACGTGTCATCAAAGTTCAAATGTATAGGAGTGCTAGCATTTCGGTTTTCATTCATGCTAGGTTATTCTCTGTACAAAAGGAAAGCTTAAACAGTTAATTATCTGTTTCATTCAAGTTTGACGAAGGTTCGATGGACTCAGGCGCAGCCATCATAGTTAATGTAAACAAATTCGGACTAAAGATTTGGAACTGAACGAGTCGATTATAAACGAAAAACGGATTTGAAAAATACCGTGATACGCGACCTGGCTGTACCGTGTACCGAACCGTGAACTTTATACCGCGATATACCGAACCGCGGTATATCGTTACACTCCTATATAATCACAATTCAAAAGACAGTTATTACATGTATTTATATTTATATTCCATTATTCACAATTAGAATGACGTTTAGATACGGTTAAAATGCCGTTGCCAAGGTTCTGTTACTACGTACCGTCATAGTTCAAAGCAAGTCAGGTTACTTCATAGTTCAAATAACGCCACCGCGATTATACTCCTATAATCCCAGTGTAAATTCTATACAAATTAATGGGCATATGTTAATATAAGACAAAAGTATGGCTGTCAGGACATGTACATAAATGCAATTTGGTTGTTATATAACCAAATCTTATCACGCTATAAGATAAATAATAAACAAGAAAGAAGAATAAATGCTTTCTCAGGGTCACTTTCAAAGTTTTGTACTATTTCTTTTTTACATTTGTTTCTAGTACGAGTAACCAGTCTGATTAAAACCAGCCTCACTTCTTCGTCTTCGGGGTCTGGAATACACTCGTTAAGGGTCGTGTTCTGAGCTCTTATCCGTTTATAAATGATGCTATTGAATTTGAAGACGTTTAACATCATATCCCACCCACCCTGCTACATGTTTCGGTATAATAATCGGTATTGACATAATAATTTTCACCCTCTTTGGCCATATTACGTGTTACGTTGTTAAAATTGAAGATCACTGACGAGGGTTTACACTGGATGAAAAATTATCTTTACGCGGCCACGTAAAGCTAGCGTAAAGATAGCGTAAAGACCGGAGGATCTTTACGCGGACTTTACATGCCCGCGTAAAGAAGCGTAATGACCTGGATTCTTTAAGTTATCTTTACGCTTTCTGTACGCTTTCTTTACACATACAAACATCTTTGATAATTACGTTTTTGTACACATCTATACTGTTGCCAACCGACAAATAAGATATTATCTTCTAAATAAAAAAAAAAAGGAAAAAAACAATTATTTTTGAAATGTTTAAATGAGGAGCTGTTATCTTTGACAGAAGCTGCTATTACATAATTAAAATTGAAAATGGGGGAGAATTTGTTGAAACTATGATCAAAGAAAACTAATATCCAGTAGTTGCGTTTATTTCAGTATGTGTATTTTACCTTCGGTAGGAAGAGGTTTTTTTTTTCTCTTTCTTTTCGTTTGTTATATTTTAGGTTTCCTTTAAATACTAATGAAAATAAATTTAAATAGGAGAATCAAAGTAAATCTTACAAAGATATATTGGAAAGAGTCCTTGTTGACACTTCACCCCTCGCATCTATGTGTGAGGGTGAATTAACAGTCGGAGGGTGTCATTTACCCGGGGAAAAATACAATCGATAACGTACCACGTCACCTGACCATGTTTTCGTAACATAGGGTGATCGTAACTGTTACTGTAACATCTAAACATACGCGTAGATGTACACATGTACGTCCCAGTTTTCTTTTGTACGTTATTTTTTCGATCATTTTTTTTTAATTATTCATGGCAAAAGGAGTGGCACATGCCCTCCTCAGAATTAAGGAGAAAAAAAATCGAAAATAAAAAACTATCGGGGGAAAAAACAAGTTATCTATTCTGAAAGCATACAGATACGTGCTTAAAGTAACTGAATCCCATAGAATAGCAATTTTGAACTGAATTTATTCTTTCCTTTTATGTCGTTTAACTTTATTTATCGTCTTCAAATGGTATCATTTTGATACATACTTATTGGATATTAATAATATTTTTGTATTAGTTTGTAGAGAAAACAAAGACATTAAATGACAAAGCGTAACGGTAGATATGAAAAAGATTCTCACATTAAATCGAAAAAATTTATTTTATTATTTTATTTAAAGTATTGGCAAAAATTTAATAGCGAATCACTGAGTAAATCACGCATATGATATTTTCTGAGACGTTTTTATTTCTCACCCTCACCCTCAACCACTCCCCCTCGCTCCTTAAGTCCTACGTATGAAGGGGAACGATTGAATGTTATCTACATTGATTTTATTTAAAATATCACCAAAGCATCACAATTCCCGTCGGGCTTTTGATTTGGCGAAGATTACCTTTGTATTTTTAGCTTATTCGATATACAAAAGAGAAAAAAAAATGATATTTGGCCAGAAAATAAGTATACGATTTCATACATTTAAAAAACAGATTTTCAACGTTTGGAATTAAACAGTTCGTCTACAAGGTGGAAATATTGTTTTGATGATAGGTGTGAATGGGGTCCTCTATAAGGTCTTTTTCGTACTAATTAGTTACATGTTATGATGACATGTACCTGATTTACCTGTACAGGTAGAATGCTATTTAAAGAATGTAAACAAATAAAGTTAATTTATTTTCAAATCGATAATAAAAGTATTTATATAGAAAGAAGAATAGAAAGAGAGAAAAAAGAATAGATAGAAGAGAAATAATTGAAATAGAGAAAGAATAGAAAGAAAGAAAGAATTTAAAGAATAGAAAGAAATAGGACGGAAAGAGAAAAAACAGACAGAAAATCTAAAATGACATTTGAAATGCTCGCTTGCGAAGATAATGTAAAAAAAAAAAACACACACACACACATATGTAAATAAACTATGCACATCTTGAGGAGATGGACAAAACATCATTAGAAAATCGGATATCCCCGCCCCACCCCACCCTCTAGTCAGCTTGATTCGCTTACGCATCTCCCGCGGGTAATTAAAGGCGCGGTCATATCTTGTGATGTGTGGTTGACACGACCGGATGTTTATTCGGCAATGGATATAGAGAAAGTCGATACTTTATTCAATCCATTGGCGGATCTGAGATATTTTTCAGAGCGGGAGGAGGGGTTGAACATTTAGGATTTTTAAAAGGGGAGAGGGCCTTACGCGACTGTTTATAAACAATTTATGTAACATCTAGTTTTGATTTCTTTTTATTCATTTCTTTGTTTCTTGATTTTAAAGAAATTTTGTTAACGTTGAATTTCTAGAATATCAATGATGTAATAAAAATAATAATAAACCGAAAAAAAACCCCAGAAAAGAAATAATCAAACAAAACAAACCCCCCTCCCCCCCCCCCGAAAAAAAAGAAACAAACAATAGTAGAATCATTAAAGATAGCCAATGACAGTCTTCTTTTATTGAAATGCATTGAAATATTAAACTTATAATTTTTAGGGAATATTACGTCAAATGGAAGTTTGTTTTTTTTTTTTCGTAATTTTTCTGTTTACCTTATTTAAATGGAAAATCCTACACCTAAACAAGAAAACATTATTATGGTTTTTTTTATAGGGAGTCCAACCCGACAGAAGGGATCCAGGTTTTGAATTTCAAGATAAAAAGTAAAACAGTTGTTTTATCTGTAGATTCCGCCTTGAATCTAAAAGAAAGGAGGTGATAACCCGACCGATTGACGATACCATATTAATTCGTATACTGTTCAAGTGTTTTGAATTAGGCTATGTACTATATGTATTTACACCCGCCCTAATTAAATGTTGATTTGGGTTGCCTACCCGCGGAGAAATGAAAGAGAGCTTCCATTAATGCAGTATATACCTGTTCTGAACTTGATCCACTATGAATTATCCTAATGGAAGGTTTAACATCAACTTGATAAACTTTGAGTTTTACGGTACATGGTAGCATAATAGCATTTCTATTTTTCACTTTTTTACATAATCCCCGACTATTTAAAATTTGAAACAAAAAATTAAATAAATCAATAAATACATCGATAGATAAAAAAGAATAAATAAACACATGTTCAAATATATCTTTCTTCTTTCTTATCAATAATTTTCTCAAATGCTACTTTAATCATTTTAAGAAGCGTAAGCGGTGAAGCCGGAGGTAGCTCATTCTGTTTTAACTAACTTCATAATTATGCGGGAATATTTTTTTGTGATTTTATCAATCATTCATTAATTTATTTTTTCCTTCTGATTTAAAAAGAAAATTAACAAAATGTTAAATCGACCTGAAGCTACTCTCGTGCATTTATGTCACATACCGTTCAATATCCGGTGAATTATAATATGGTTAACCCCCACCCGCCAGCGGCGAATTAGCTAGGCTATTTATAAATTACATAAACAAAGGTAATATCGGGTTTAAAAATAGTGATGACCGATATATTGATTTATAAACTCATGAAACTGTGAACCTTTTTAGTACTAGATTCAATGTGATTACTTAACATATAAGCTTTAGTGACTACCATATATTTGTAAGAGGCGCGGTAGTCAAGTGGGTAAGGTCGTGGACTTCAGATTCCGTGGGTATGGCAGGGAATAGGATCGATTCCTCGCGGGTTTTTGTTGATAGTTATTTTTCTTTTTTCGTTTTTTTTTTTTTTTTGTCAAACAACCATTACAAAATACGTCTTTATTTCTCTCAAATTGTATAAAGTTTAAAGAAAATAAAAGAATAAAATGTAAAAATGACAGAGAGCTGCGTAAAGAATCCAGGTCATTACGCTCCTAAACGCTCGATGTAAAGGTTGCGTAAAGATAGTGTAAATATACGTAAAGCTCGCGTAAAGCTGACTTAAAGGTACCTTTACGCTATCTTTACGCTCTCTTTACATTTCCTTTACACGGAGCGTAAAGATTTACTTTCATCTTGTGTTAGTACCCGAAACGTGAATGTCTGGTCCATGCTGCAAATTTATCCGTTTATAAATGATGTTATTGAATTTGAAGACGTTTAACATCTGTTCACTTTTCGTTTAGCCGATCAAATCGCGACTTAAAGGTCTACAATATCCTATTACGAAAGCTCCTTGAAACTGAAGTGGGACGAAACATCGATGGGCTACCTCGTTGTGTATATACTTTACCTAGATATAAGTTTGAAATGTAATTGTATTAACATATTCAAATTTGATTAATCGCAGTCTATATAAACTGAAAATCCTATAAGAGAAATCTTCATGCAGGATTTTGACATGTAGGTAACAAACAAAGCATATCTTCCATTCAAGCGTCACACACGCTGTTAGTCATTTGTGAGTGTTAGATTTTTCACATTAATACGGTTATTTCAAAGCAACATACAGGTTATACCTAAATAAGAGATCCAATTTTTAAACACAACTGAATAAAATATGAAAATTTTAAGTTGTGTTTTTTTTTCTGTCGTGAGAATTTGAGCAAACGTATACACGTGGTTTACTACATGTTTCGTAGTAATCACACAATGCAGAAAAGTTCTTTAAAGCGACTGGCTGGTTGAAGTAGTGCGCTCACTATGTCCTGAATATGGGACATATTAACATACTGATTTAGCAAAAAACAATTTCCGAAACTTGCCGAAATGCTGTGTATCCCAGAAAAAAGTCTATATAACAATAATTTCAGAGTCAACATATGCAAGTAATATATAGATGTTCAAATGGTAGTTACTGTATTTGAAACCATTTTACGGTAAAACTTCGTTATCGACAGTATAATATGTAACTTTAAACCCTCGAAGGTTCGATAAATTGGACCTTCTGATTGGTTGATAAAATCTTATAAATATTCCGGTCAAAAGTTTATTGAACACGACCCTTAACGGGTGTACTCCAGACCCTGGCGACGAAGGAAAAGGTGCTGGTCTTAATCAGACTGTACGTATCACTAAACGGTATTATGATATTTTTATTTTGGTGAATGTAATACACGTAGTAGGTATCAATGTATATCCACGTCCCATGTAACTAAATATGTAGTAGTTTGCATATGTTTTAAGACCAGCCTTGTATGGAGACTTTACTCAACATGATAAGGTATGTCATATGTATACATGTAGATCATAGAAAATTCGGGAAAATCATTTAAAGAGTTGCTTTACATAATTGAAACAGAGATGAAACAAAAACTCTTGCAAGGACAATATGTCTACTCGAAATCAAGAAAACTGGCCTTGAAAGGTTTTGGGAATCGTGTTGCGAACAAAATAGAATCAGTCGATGGCAATTTCCCATCTTCCTCTGGAAGAATTTCAAATCGTTGTATCAATGATGTCAGAAACAAAAACAGCTGCATACGAGCTATTCCCTCTCCAAGACAGCTTCTTTTTCCTAAAACAAAAAGGTATGCTCCAAAACTTTTAAAACTGAACGATGTTCAATTCCTTTAAATTTGTATTAAGTTCTTATTTATATATCTTATTTATTTACCCTTTTCCTCTTCTTCCGTTTTAAGCTGACAGTTTGAATATGGCTGAACCATTTCAACACACACACAACAGGGGATACTTACTCCTCCCGGGCGCCTGGTCCCACCTCTAGCTTCTAGGGGTCCGTCGATGCTCAAGTTGGTGCTCTATTGTGAATTTTGTTGAGATTATAGTCAGGATCTTCTTTAACTCACACACATATATCACAAAGATCAAAGATGCCGTCATTGCACTCGATAAATACGCTTATTATACAGAGTCTGAATGTTCTTTTTATCCATGCTTGTAGCAACAAGTCCTTTATATTTAGTCGGTAAACTCCGTGTGGCGACTTAACCTAGCGTACAAAGCAGGCCGTTCATACTGCTTAGGGTTTTCATCGTGGCGTAGCGGTATGAGCGACCTGCTTTGTATTCTAGGCGAAGCCGCCACATGGAGTTTACCGACTTTACATATAACATCTGCACCTATTTGGGAGTCTGCTTGTCGATAAAGGACAGGGTCCTCTGCCTCGGAGGAGCCGAAGTGCAATCAAATTTAAACAACAACGAATCCTTTATACTTAGTTTAGACATAACAAGTATAATTATTTTTAGAATAAAAGTATCATGGATTTTTTAAATATTAATTGTATCAAGAATTTTTAAATTGAATGTATTATGAAAACTTATGGTCTGTCTTAGACATTTTTCCCAATTTTTAGAAACCTCCTCTTTCAATATTTCAAACTTACACATAAGCAGTGTTAAAAATAAATCAAAATCTTCCAGAGAGATGGCAAGGACTTTTTTCTAGGGTAATCTTTTTTCTGTGTTCTCTTATGAATGTGAATACTTACCAGCAGAAAATGGAAACATTGATATATTCCTATTAAATGTTCCGTCATCATTCAAAAACCGATTTGGGTCAAATGATTCTGGATCTGGAAATGTTTTTGGATCTTTAGCTACGGATTCGAGGTTTATCAGTACCATTGCTCCATGAGGTATCCTATAATCATTCCATGTCACTACAAATTGAAGGGAAGAACGATAATTGGCAGCTTAAAGAAGTAGCGTTCAAAAATTAAGAATGCTTTATTCTATATGAAACAGTCATGAACAGATGGAAATGTCAATCTAAACTTTCAAAAGCAATCTCGTCGAAAAGCTTAAACTTATGTACCTCAATATCTTACATATTTTAGATATTAGATATTTTTACTGTTTTATTCAACACGCCATGAAAATGTACGGTACCGAACATTGTCGAAGTCGTGCGTCTTCGGCTACCTTCGTGGTATCTAATTTTTCTTTTATCAAAACAACCAGAAGAAGAGTATTATACCCCCAATGCCTTAAGTCTTGGTTTACCGTCATAGTTGACACCTCGTGATGGAGGAATTGGGAAAACATGACATAGTCTTAAACTTTCATTTATGACTGCTCTACAGAACGGCAGATTCGGTTGGTCTGTCATACAAGGTAACCGAGATCGTCCTATCACACGGTGGACTTCTCGTCTCATTTTCTTTTGCACTTCTGGATAATTGATCAGGTGAACCAGTGCCCATTTCACAGATGTCACTGTGGTATCCAAACCGGCTACTATCAAATCTCTAATAGATGAAACCAGTTGATCGTCTATGGGAAAATGAAAAGAAAAAGAATACCAAGCACAGTAATCTAATAAATCAAACAGAAATCAAATGAAATACAATTAAAGCAGCAAAGACATGATTGCACATATTTGAGTAGAGTTTGATTATTGATTCCCTATTGATGTATCGGCAGTATATAAATAAAGAAAATCGGAGTCTAACATTTTTGATTGTAAGAGTCATACAGATGACAGATGAATTATCAAATTCGACAATATATGGATATTACACGGACGTCAACACTCCTAAAAGTAAATCATTATTTAGCAGTATCTACCTGTAAAGGTACATTTTGGATTCCCTGTTCGTCTCTTTTGTTCAAGCATGTAAGCGTCTACAAAGCATTTTGGATGTTCTTCATTGATTGATTCCTTGCAAATATCCACCTCTTGTTGTAAGATACTGATTATTTTTCTATTTCTCGGTCCCCTCTGGTATTTAGACAATGAGAAATTACGTGTGCATCATAGCATAACATTGAACATTGTTGAATGGGTAAGGTAAAATAAATTGCCCAATTCTACTTCAATAAAGTAGCTTTCTAGGGGAGAATTTTTAGATGTTGAGCACTATACATGCATGTTTCGAATATGAATTCCCATTACTGGTACTTAAATGTAACATGTTTCAAAGTTGAGATAATTATCTAATGGGGCGGCTGCCCGTTTAATCAATTCTTTTTAAATTTCTGATAGTTTTCGTAAATGTTGAGCCGGTCCCAATTTCCTGGAGGGTATCTTCAGCTCTTCAGTTCTGTGTCCAAAACCCATTGTAGGGATCGTGATTAGGTGTTTTTCTCCTTTATTGTAATGATAATTTAGATCAAAGCTGCAATTTTGAAAATACAGACGTTCAATGTTAACTTGACTCGGCGACAAATAATAGGTTCTCTTTGGCACGTGCTTTGGAAAGTAATTGAGAAAAACCTTTAAATACTTAGTCGATGGGAATTTTATATCAGCTTCAAAACTTTTAGTTACTGTTCAAAATCCTCCTCTCCTTCATCTTCATTTTTGCCTTAAAATAGATTCTGAAACATTTATTTCACATTAGAGTATCTCTATAACATATTAAATTCGAATCGTTCTGCAGCAATATGTATTTCGAAAGCTTACTCTCCTCGTTATCAATTTAATAAGCCATTTCAATTGAAAATACAAAGGAGTCATAAGAATAAGACGTAAAATCTGTACTGAAAAACATCGTTCCAAAACGAGTTACGGATTGCCACTTTCACCAAAGGTGTTTATCACTAAAACCAATTTTCTGACCTAGTTGGATTATGTTACTTGGAGTGGAACAGTGTCCCAAAGGCAAAAAAAAAAACGAAAAAGGGGAAATGAGCTATTTTTCCATAATCAGTCATTAATGTTGTTAAAATGACAAAAGTGATCGATTTCTTCTATTTATCTAATGGAATTAACAATTCCGAGTGTAATACGATGAAAAAACAACAGTTACGATAGGCTGGTTTTCAGTTTCCGGATGGCGGAGTTCACCAATTTTATTAAGAGCGCTGTTGACTATTATCGGCAGGGAACAATTATCGGCACCTTTATTTATCGCCTATAATAAACGAGAATATTGACGTGTTTGTTGTTCTTTTGTTATACAGGTAGAAGCAACAGAATATAAGAAACAATTTTATGACCTTCAGTCCATCATATACCTAATAAATATGGTGTCTACCACTGTCTTTTAAAAAAGATGAAAACAGTAGTCGGGGGAAAACATCGTCTTTATCATAACAATTAAAAAAACTTACTTTTTTGAGTCGGTGTTTCATAGAATTTGAAGTTGGTTTTTGTAATTCTTTTCAGATTCACAATTGCATAGTGTATTCCTCTTTCTTATTTCATATTTTTCGATTATGTTTATGAAGAACTTGCCTACCTTTTACTCCTTCCAATTTATATCCCATTTTCATGACCCGTCTATAATTATCGGCATATCTGAATACTTACCTATGCACCTATCAATGTTCCCGCTTTTGGAAAATTTCATTTCCGTTTTTCAGTAGACAAATACTGGAATTTGTAAATTAATTTATTGTCTTTTAATATAAAAGAATATTCAGTGGTAATCCGACCCAGTTTCAGTGTTAACCAACGTTTTTTTTTTTTTCAAACTGATCAGGGAAGATGCCGATAACGTGGAACACCCAGAAAATATAACTTAATGGGTAACTTTATTCGGAAGCGATTATGACCTTCCAGAATCACGACGAACTAAATGAAAAGTTTGGTTGCGGGCGTCTTGGGGAACACCAATCACATGGTATAGTCATGAACTTGTCACATTACATTTCAGCCATCGCACAACGGCGATTTTAAAAGAAATGTTCATCTCTCTTGTTGAGGGTGCCGATAACACTGGACATATGCCGATAACACTGAACAAAAGTTGACTTGCAAAAACCGTTATATCAAGAGGTGGGCTTCATTAATTTTCGCACCGGCCACTAGGCAAGGTAAAACGTAAAGGTGCCTATAATTGTCTACAACGCTCTATATACTAAGTTCAAAATTACTTTGTCTTTTTTCATTCTTTACATAAATGGGGATCAAAACTTTGGTTTTTCGGTCATCCTTGTCCCCTTTGTATCTCTTGTTATGCTTTTCCACTATGATTTTGCTTTTAAGTGTTTCGTTGTGGCCGCTGCCACTTAGTCCTAATGGAGATCTGTTTTTTTCTTTGGCATTTTAAAATAAGATGACAAAATGTACAAACGAAGCATTTGATTTGTTAACATACATTGTAAGTGATTCTTATTGCGTGAACATCGACGGGCTTCTCCTCTCGGGCACCTGGTCCCATCTCTAGATTGCTAGGGGTCCGTCTATGCTCATTTTAGTGCTCTATTGTGAGTGCTGTTGATTATCGTCAGGATCTCCTTTAACTTATTGGAGACTCTCTCTTTTTATCTATCTGATTTTGCTTATTGTAAAAGCGTTATATCATATTAATGAGTTAAAGAAGATCCTGACGATAATCTTAACAGCACACACAATAGAGCACAAAATTAAACATCGACGGACCCCTTGCAAGCTAGAGGTGGGACCAGGTGCCCGAGAGGAGTAAGCATCACCTGTTGGCTAGCCGCACAAGCTGTCGATGTTTATGAAGCATGGAAATGAAAATGTATAAAATTCATGCACTGTCTGACGTTATGTCTATATAGAAAGTGCTATGGCGACAATGTCAGGGAAGTATATTCAAAACACTTACTGTCAAACCCCTTCGCGGGGAACTTTTTTACGAGCTCCACACGGCAATGGGAATAAGTGTTACACAAATGAGTTAAAGAAGATCCTGACGATAATCTTAACAGCACTCACAATAGAGCACAAAATTAAACATCGACACAGGACTAAGAAAAAAAAAATAATAAAACACAGGACTAAGAAAAAAACATACCCCAATACGAGTTCCTGGAAGATATTTTAGTCCTAGTAATCGAATATATAGCCAAATTCCCTTAAAAGCAGGATCTGATAGCATGGCTCTAATCAAGGACGTCATCTCCAGGAATCGTTCTTCTTCTTTCTGGTCACGAATTTGCTTTCCAAAAGTGAGCCAACGCAAAATGCTGATTACTCTAAGGTTCAGCATGTCAGATGGATCAGTCGCTTTTTCTTTTAATTTTGTAACATTATTGAGTAGAATTTGAACTTCATTTTGAATAATCTCTTCAATAGATTGTCCTCTACGTCCTGCATGTTTTACAGCTCTTACTGCAAATGACCTGTGTTCTTTCCATATGTCCCCCATGCTGCCTATTAATCCTACAAGAAAGCAATAACTAAGAAATAAGATGTTCAACTCGAAACCCTTTTCGAATCGATGGAATCCATTAGAGGGTTACTCTTATCTATGACTTACTCATTACAATCAACTGTAAGCACCATATTCTACTCTATCGATAAAGACCTTGAAGTTGTCACAGAGCTTACCTGCCTCAAAGAATATTATGTGATCACACCAGCAGACAAAGCTTCAAATAATTTTACATTTACTTGCAAAAAGTACTATTTCGACAGCCTCGTTAAAGAGTTGGTTTTAAATTCGACACCTGGAAATCCTACTTACACCCCAATGAAGCTTTTGCCCTCTGAAATAAAAGATAACTACAAATCAGCTCTCGCTTCCTTTAGATTTGACACAAACATATTAGATGCTTAACGTCTTAACTTCATTAGCATCATTATAGAGCAGATAAATTTACAGCATGGACCAGACATGCACGTTTCGGTTATTTAACCCTCGTCAGTGATCCATAATCTGATAAATGAAATATTTTCTGTTACAAAATTTCTTGAAATTTCTAAAACGTGGGTCCTGTAGCATCATATCCCACTCATTCAGCTACGTCTTTTGGTACATTTTTGGACATAAAAATTTTCATACTTTTTGGCCATATTACATTGTTTAGACTAAGGATCACTGACGAGGGTTTAGTACCCGAAACGTGCATGTCTGGTCCATGCTGTATATTTATCAGGTTTAAGATGATGCTATTGAATTTAAAGACGTTTAAATTATCGCCAAAATCTGTGAAAATTATGTCCAAAATATACGATTTAGGTTTACCATACATATACTATATACCTAACATGCATAAATACTAATACAAACAACGTTTCATCGCTGGTGACTCAAAATGTTCAACCAAATCTGTATCGATCTTGCTCGCCAAAGTTTTATCTGAAACCAAATCTGGTCTTCAAAACTTTTGTCCGACAGAATATTCTCGAAGAGGTATAAACCAGATGTGGATTTTAAAGAATTCGAAGGAACATTTAGAACTGTTAACATCTGAAATCCACTTATTTCAGTAGAGTGCATACGATCAAATGTTAAACGTCTTTAAGTTCAATAGCATCATTTAAAACCTGATAAATTTACAGCATGGACCAGACATGCACGTTTCGGGTACTAAACCCTCGTCAGTAATCCTCAGTCTAAACAATGTAATATGGTCAAAAAGTATGAAAATTGTTATGTCCAAAAATGTACCACAAGACGTAGCAGAATGGTTAGGATATGATGCTACAGAACCCACGTTTTAGAAATTTCAAGAAATTTTGTCACAGAAAATTTCAAATGCGTTGAAGAGACAGACGATCAACCAAAGTTGATCGAACTTGGCTACATGTGCCCTCGGTGACTCTTGGTCCACCAGCAGTGACAAAGCCTTTGATTTTTCGACACGTTACACAACAATCCCACATTCTAAATTGAAAATTAGACTCTGAAACAGATATTATTCAGATGTTAAACTTCCTAATCGACAACATTTTTGTGGTGATTGGGGGAAAATCTTCCAAAAACTCGTTTGAATTCCAATGGGAACCAATTGTGCCCCACTCCTTGCCGACATTGTTCTTTATTCGTACGAATGACAAATATGGATAATGACCATATCCCTGTATACAGCACAAAATCGATAATTCAGAAAATTAGAAACCGAAGGCATACAAAATCAGGATAAAACAGGAACCAAATCAAATATACAAAAACCTCCACCATATGAAAAGAAGCGAACTCCCGATATTTGGTCTCTGAAGGAGCATGATACTTAGCTTCTGACTTAAACTGCACTTACAGATATATTGACGATGTGTTGTCTATCAACAATCAAAACTTTGCTGATTACCTTAGCAGAATTTTTCCGTCGGAGCTAGAAATCAAGGAAACTACAGAGACAAATAATTAAGCATCCTATTCGGGCATAATGCTGTCCTACGACATTAATTGCCACTTGACAATTGACATTTAAACCTCACTCTATGACAAACGTGACGACTTCAGTTTCAGCACCACAAGTTTCCCTTTTCTGAGTAAAAACATCCTGGTCGCCTGCTTATGGCGTGTTTATATCTCAGTTGACATGTAATGGCATAGCAAGTACCAAATATACAGATTTTCTTCTGAGAGCTAGGCGGCTTTCCGATAAGTTTCTTATTCAGGGATATGTTCGACTAACATCGTCAAGTGAAGTTCTATGGTCGAAACGGGGAACTCTTCATACACTTTGATGTCCTATTGTCAGTAATTGTGGATGATATCCTGTCTTAGACCATTTTGAGCGAGCATCCAGCCACAAAATATATACTCTCTAGTATCTTCCGAAATTAAAGTAACCAGATGTGATATTTCTGTCGAATTGAAGCGACGGGTATGGCATGAAAGCAGAAAATTCTTACTCGTCCTAAGCACCTGGTCTCACTTCCATATTCTTTTTCTATTCTTGCTAGTTTTGTTTGTTTGCTTTGGTTCCTGTTTTATCCTGATTTTGTATGCCTTAGGTTTATAATTATCGACTTTGTACTGTGTATTGGGATATGGTCATTGTCCATATTTGTCATCAATGCTATTTTTACGATGAGTTGCCATGGATGTTGTATGAAACTGGAGACGTAGACTTTCCACGAACACCTAACTTCATTTCGGAATATTTTCATTTTGGTGTTTGCAACTCTTCCCATGGATGATGCTCTTTGCCTTTCCTTCTTGAGTCTAAAACTGAATAACTGATGGGTGTTTCTTCGTTGTTAATTACATTGAAAAGTTTCCCAGATGCAAAAAGATTATTTTAATCCAGTTACATTTTTCAAAAACATATTTGGAATTATTTATCTGTTGTTTTCATTTTAACAGAGTGGTATTCCATGATCAATATGAGACAAAATTGATTGAAATCCATTTAAAAACACCTTTTTACTGTTCCACAAAAGCATGTTAGGATATTGCGAAGGTGTCTAGGAACTCAAGGTAGTCTAGCTACAATCAATAGGTATGGGACAAACCAACAGGAGAAGAAGAGAAACGTAATAATACCCTCACAAAAAGGACCACTAAAATTTAAGTAAGCATATCTTATACCAATCAATAATCTAAAAATCAAAAATACTATAAAAACCTTCATTTCTCACCCAAGCCGTTATTCATTCTGCGCACGATGGACCTTTCTGGTCTGTCCGTAAACGCATCTCCCTTTTTCACAATAAGATCCTGAATAGCTGTTAACCCATTGATCACTACTGTTGGCTGCGAACCCATGACGTAACAGAAAACATCTCCGTATATTTTTCGAAGTCGATTGAATGTAGAAATTTCGTTCGATAGATCAATTTGTCCTAGAAAAGTGAAAAACATTCATCAGTATTTATAAGATCCCCTCCTTTGTTTTATAAACAGCAAAACATATCTTAAAGACTACCCTATGTACGCTATTTTCTAATAACGTACACATTGACCATTGGTTTCGTTAGATTATACATGTAAACGTCTTCATATTGAATAGCATCATTTAAGAACAGGTAAATTGGCAACATGGACCAGACATGCACGTTTCGGGTACTTAACCCTCGTCAGTGATCCTCAAATCTAAACAATGTAATGAGCCAAAAAAGTGTGAAATGTTATATGTAGTCTTTTTGTGTTTAGTGTGTTGATTTTGTGGTTAGTGTTTTGTCGTCCTTGTCAGTATTATATCTCGTGTTGTCCTTGTCTACTTTGTGTTTATGCATTTGAGTGTACCGATGTTTTTGCTGTACGTGCTGCAACCGAGTGCTGTCAGAGATCTCCTTTTTTTTCTCTTAAAGCAATGAAACGATATGGCAGTACCTTAAGATAGACTGAGTATTTGATTTGTTGTTGAAGATCCCCTCCCTTCTTTGTTAACATACGTCGTAGATATCCACTAGGTAATCCCTGTTGGTTTTATGACTAAAATACTATGTCTGGTGAATTTATTAATACATGTAACATATACACCCAGACAAAAGTTAAGCAACAGTGAAATTGTTTTTAAAGCAAAATGCACGTTTGATTAAAAATATTTGAAAATTATGTATCATGATATAGATCTGACCTTTGACGACGATACTATTACTTCATTTAACGTAATTTTATTATGCAACTTATTTTAAATCGGGATCGAAATGGGGACGGGTATGATTTTAAACAATTCAAGTTAGATATCAAGTTCATGGAGTTGATTTATCTCGTAAAATTCGCTGTTCAGTATGGTAAAATGAATCAAATTGTTAATCTGATGAAATTCAAAACTGCATATGTATTAAAAATATTGAGATAATGTGAATTATCTCTTCAGAATTGGAAGTAATTTTTTTTGAAAAATATATCATGTCAAAAAGCGCGTTTATGAAACCGGAAGTGAAGTTAAGCGCCTACGTACCGGTAGACCTAAATTTATTATCAGACACACATTTAGACCATGAATTAGATATTTTGATGTTGCATTTTTATAACTATCGTTTTTATCAAAAAATAAAGTTTGAAAACGATATCTTTTTGGGTGCTTTTTTTGTATTTTTTAAAGAATAACACCTTCGTGACCACTATTTTCTTGAATTTTATAATCAAACCTAGTTCGACCAATATCAGTCATTATGTGGGACAACCATCTGCCAAAATGTCACTTCCGGTTAAGAGATTAATCCGTCGAATCGTAAAATTTCTCATTTAATGACAAAATTAAAAACCGGCTGTGCATCCCGTTCGACCAACTTGCGGCATTATTTGGCTGCAAGTCATCATTAACATCGGTGAACATGGAATATAAAGAAATTTTGAGCAACAAATGTCTTTAACGGGAATTATAGGCAATTTATTAACAAGAGCGATTGAAAGAGGGCAGTTGGAATAAACCTCAACCGGAAGTCCACTAAAAGAATATAATACTAAATTTTTGAAAGAAAATCGTATTAGATTTGTGAATCTTGAGCCTAATGTGGTTTTTCTCTTTTTCAAGTACCTGTTACCTTCATTTTTCAATACTTCACTTCAAACTTTATTCTACATTATTTTCCCTCAAAAGTACATTCTTTTCATTTGAGGCTCTATTTAAGGTAATTAGTTCAATTTCGATATCATTTTAGAGTTATATGTTAACAAAAGGTGTAAAGTCATCTACAAAAGAATTGGTATCTGATATATTTTACGAAAATTTCTCGGTGCTATCGTTTAAAGTATAAGGACTCCGAAATATTGGGGTGTTGCTTAACTTTTGTCTGGATGTATATAATAAACGTGAAGTTTTTCTTCAAAATGCGTAATCCATATAGCATGACTGCGTATGTTGTGCCAACTTTGGAAATATATTGTTGGCTAGTGGTTAGTCTTTGTATACTAACATTAGTCCGATGTTTGGCCAAATTGGTATTTGTCGGATATGTCAATGGATAGGAGAAGGTTGATTTGGCACATAGTAATATAAGTTTCTCATGATAAAAGCATCAGTCGAATTATATTGTTTAGTTTGAGGAGATATTGCATGCCATTTCTAATCAGGATATTGGACAAATAAGTTGCTATTTATATTAGATGATTGAAATGAAACGAAAGAAACGGCAATCCAATCCACAGTCTGGCTGGATAATAGAAGATGATGTGTAGCAAATATTTGATAACGGATACCTTGAAAAATTAAACTCTTGTTCTTAATATGATCTCCGTATTTCAATGGATTAGCTAATGTATTGAATCTTTTCATTGTTCATGTTATCTTTGTCATATATGAATGTAAGAATCTATTACTATTTCATCGATTTTTATGTCTACCCCCCCCCCCCCAACGGGGAGGAGACATATTGGTTTTGCCTTCGTCGTCCGTCTGTCTGTCCGTCTGTCTGTCTGTCCGTCTGTCCGTCTGTCACACATCGTGTCCGGGCTATATCTCCTGAACCGTTTGCCTGATCACTTTCATATTTTAGTATGTTGTTGCTTATGACCCGAAGGTTTCACATCACCTTGACCCAAGGTCATGTGACCAAGGTCAAGGTCACTTAGTGCATTTTTAATGAAATTATGCATACATTCCTGTCCGGGCTATATCTCTTGAACCGTTTGCCGGATCACTTTCATATTTTAGTATGTTGTTGCTTATGACCCGAAGGTTTCACATCATCTTGACCCAAGCTCATGTGACCAAGGTCAAGGTCACTTAGTGCATTTTTAATGAAATTATGCATACATTCCTGTCCGGGCTATATCTCTTGAACCGTTTGCCGGATCACTTTCATATTTTAGTATGTTGTTGCTTATGACCCGAAGGTTTCACATCATCTTCACCCAAGGTCATGTGACCAAGGTCAAGGTCACTTAGTGCATTTTAAATGAAATTATGCATACATACCCATCTCTTGAACCATTTGCCGGATCACTTTCATATTTTAGTATGTTGTTGCTTATGACCCGAAGGTTTCACATCTCCTTGACCCAAGGTCATGTGACCAAGGTCAAGGTCACTTAGTGCATTTTTAATGAAATTATGCATACATACCTGTCCGGGCTATATCTCTTGAACCGTTTGCCGGATCACTTTCATATTTTAGTATGTTGTTGCTTATGACCCGAAGGTTTCACATCACCTTGACCCAAGGTCATGTGACCAAGGTCAAGGTCACTTAGTGCATTTTAAATGAAATTATGCATACATTCCTGTCCGGGCTATATCTCTTGAACTGTTTGCCGGATCACTTTTATATTTTAGTATGTTGTTGCTTATGACCCGTAGGTTTCACATCACCTTGACCCAAGGTCATGTGACCAAGGTCAAGGTCACTTAGTGCATTTTTAATGAAACTGTACATACATTCCAGTCCGTGCTATATCCCTTGAACCGTTTGCCGGATGACTTTCATATTTTAGTATGTTGTTGCTTATGACCCAAAGGTTTCACATCACTATGACCCAAGGTCATGTGACCAAGGTCACTACGTGCATTTTTAATGAAATTATGCATACATTCCTGTACGAGCTATACCTCTTGAACCATTTGCTGGATCACTTTCATATCTAAGTATGTTGTTGCTTATGACCCGAAGGTTTCACATCACCTTGACCCAAGGTCATGTGACCAAGGTCAAGGTGACTTAGTGCATTTTAATGATATTGTGCATACATTCTTGTCCGGGCTATATCTCTTGAACCGTTTGCCAGATCACTTTCATATTTTAGTATGTTGTTGCTTATCACGTAAAGGTTTCACATCACGTTGACTCAAGGTCATGTGACCAAAGTCAAGGTCAATTAGTATATTTTAAATGAAATTGTATTTGTTACATGTATTATGTCCAGGCTTAATCTTTTGAACCGTGATCGGATCACGTCATATTTTAGTATGATGGTGCTGATGACACAAAGGTTTCACACCTCCTTGATCAAAGGTCATATGACTAAGGTCAAGTATTACATTTTTTAATGAAATTGTAAATGCTATTGAGTCTGTGCTATATCTGTGGAATCGTATACTGGATCACTCTTATACTATAGTATGCTGTTGCTCAGGATTGGAGGGTTTCTTATCATCTTGACCCAAGGTCATGTGCCCAAGGTCAAGATCATTTAGTTCTTTTTAATGAAATTGTACATACTAATATTGTCTGGGCTATATCTCCTGAACCCTTCTTACAATTGTTTTCATATTTTAGTATGTTGTTTCTAAGGACTAAATGTTTCTTATCACATTGTCCCAACGTCACATGGTTAAGGTAGCTTCTTACTTTGGTAATGAAACTGTTTATGCTAAGCATGTCCAGGCTGAAATTGTCTATGGTAATAATGTTTAGGCTTTATATTTTGAACCGTGTATCCAATCACTAATTCAGTTTTTTATGATCCATACAATGTTAAACGTCTTCAAATTCAATAGCATCATTTAAAAGCAGATAAGTTTGCGGCATGGACCAGACATGCATGTTTCGGGTACTTAACCCTCGTCAGTGAGTGTAGGTTTCAGATCACCTATATCCAAGGTCATGTGACCGAAGTCAATTTCTTTAAATATGCTTATAATGAAATTGTATATGCCAATCATGTTTGGCCTTTACCTGAAAAAACAATGTAATGAATCACTTTCATGTTTTAGTATGATGTTGCCCATGACTCAAAGGTTTCACATCATTTTGCGTTTTGGCCTAAGGTCAAAGTAACTTAGAGGGAGACATCTGTTTTTTTATGAAAAACATTTTGTTTAATTAATCTTACATTTTTATATCTTTTATAATCATCTACTTTCCAGCAATGTTGACGATGAAACTAGTTTGAGATTATGCCATCCTTGAATACTTACCAAGATATTATACTTGAAAATAGAATGAATAGAACAAAGCATTCGACAGTCCAAGAGAATACTGGAAACAGCAATATTACTAAAAACGATAATATAACTTAAATCGGAGTTATCTTTCTTGGAAATTTATCTCTTTATATTACTGGAAGCAATAATACTATGTAGATAGTCAGTTCGCTCTTATACCAGTGGATTCGGGGAGAAATGAGGGTGATTAGGTGTTTTATCTTATTCAAATGTACACTGAAAAATTATTCAAAACATCAGGAAAATTTTTTCCTTAACATAGTTGAGAAAAATATGATATCAGAAAGAAGAAAAAGTGAAAAATAGGTTCCAAATGGACATAATTTTCACTTTTCAGTAAAATAAAATGTTCATATGTAATTGATTTGTTGTTGAATGAAAGAATTGTATGATAGAAACTGTGCTTGTAGCTTTAAAACTTTGCTTTGTCTATATTACAGAAATATGTAATATAGAGTGACAACATTACTGTTTTCAATAATATCAGGGATTATTGTTAGCAGTAATATTATTGTTTTAAGTAATATTACTGTTTTCAGTATTCTCCTGGACTGTTCGATATGAGTGAAAAGAAAAATTTATAATTGGGGTCTTATAAAGAAGTAATAGTTTTCTTATTTCAGATAAACTAAGGTGTTACGACGGCACGCATTATTTAAGTAAACTTTAAGATGGATTTGCAGCATGGACCAAACTTACACGTTCTGTCAGTGATTCTCAATTCAAACAATGAAATATGGCCAAAGACTAAAGATATGTCCAAAACAATACCAGGAGACGTAGCAGGATGGGTGGGATACGATGCTATAAATCCAACATTTCAGAAATGTTGAGAAAGACTCACCCCATTTATGTAACACCGGATCAACCTTGGACCAACATATGCACATCTGATGTCAATTATATCAGACCTACATGTACGTAGTAAAAAAGGTGGACATGTAAGATATTGATATTTTCTACTTGCCCAGATTTCCTATAAGAGGGATACAAGGTGGACCAGGTGGTAGTTGTGCCCTCCATCGCCTGTAGTCCCACACCCATAGGATCAATAGCGTAATACAAGCTATGATGAGTATTGTGTCAAAGGAATACATGTTTACTCGTTTTACAAGTGGGTGAATGTACTTTAAGGTTATAAAAGGCGGGTGTATGTGACATTATCAACTTTTACCTTTTATCGAGTACATGTAGCTACATCTACATACTTTCTACTGTGTTTAGGGTTAGGCATTAATCTTATATGACGACTACAACAGCACACAGAGTATTGCTCCATGTTCCCTACAGATCTATACGTAGGATAAGTATAGCAAATTCCGTTCAAACATATGAACATAAAACAATGAACGGTAATTGGAATTTGTCTTGTACATGTTAAGTTAAAGAAGATCCTGACAATAATTTCAACAGCACTTACAATTAAGCACAAAATTGAGCATCGACGGACCTCTTGCAAGCTAATGGTGGGACCAGTTGCCCGGGAGGAGTAAGCAACGCCTGTTGACTTGCTGCACCCGCCGTCGATGTTCACGCACGAAAATGAAACAATATAGAGAATACATGCACTGTCTGAGGTTATGTCTATATAGACAATGCTATGGCGACAATGTCAGGGAACAATATTAGTTCAGTTTACCTGATGTGACAGTTCTATCGAACTGGCGCGGCGGGTGTTGCATGCAAGCAGGAGATGCTTTCTCTTCCTGGGCATTTGCTTTGGTTCCTGCTTTTATCCTGATTTTGTATGCCTTCGGTTTCTGATTTTTTGAATTATCGATTGTGTGCTTTATACGGGAATATGGTCATTATCCATACTTGTCATACATATACATGTAAGTACGTCCAGTTTGTTGAAATGTTAACGGTCTTCTAATTCAATAACATCATTTAAGACCAGATAAATTTGCAGCATGGACCAGACATGCAAGTTTCGGTTACTTAATCCTCGTCAGTAATCCTCAGTCTAAAGAATGGAAATTGGTGAAAAAGTGTGAAAATTATTATGTCAAAAAATGCACCGAAGGACGTAGCAGAATGAGTGAGATATGATGCTACAAGATCCACGTTTAAGAAATTTCCAGAAATTTTGAAACAGAAAATTTCAAATGAGTAGAAGACTCGGAAGATCAACCGAAGTTGGTCGAACTTGGCTACATGTGTCCTCGGGGACTCCTAGTCCACCAGCAGTGACACTCTCCAAGTGGTACAAATGTTAAACGTCTTCAAATCTAATAGCATCATTTAATTCCAAATAAATTTGCAGTGATCCTCAATCTAAACAATGTAAGTTGGCCACAAATTGTGAAAATTATTATATCCAAAAATACATCGAAAGACGGAGCAGAATGGGTGGGATGTGATGCTACAGGATCCATGTTTAGAAATTTCAAGAAAGTTTGTAACAATATATTACGTGCCAATGCCATTCAAAACATTGAATGAATTTGAATAAAAGATTTGTTTCTTAAAAGCATGTATTAAGGAAAAGCTTGGACGTATTTTAAATCTTAATCTCAAGAATTTTTAACATATTACCGGCGTCCTATTGCTGATTATCTCAAACTTGGTCGAGGACCTTCAGCTATTGCTACTTTATGAATTCTGGACAGTGCTTGAATGAGACGTTTTAACACGGGAGGAATGTTAGTTGACAAATCAAACCTAGAAAATAAGAAATTTTATATGACTTTGATTACTTGATTCCACATGGGTGAGATATCATAGCTTTGAAATTATTCAAGATGGTGCCGCTAAGAATGATGTTCTTATTCTAAAGTCTGATATCAAGTCCTATGAGCGAAACTCCCCCTTGTTTTTCTTAATAATACAGCAAGGGAACTTGACATAAGATTTTAAAAGGGGATCCAGGAAAATATCCGAAAGACCACATCGAAAAGCTTTAGATCAATTATGACGCCATTGTAGAAACGGCGACGTTGGCGCGTTTTTCGCAAGAAATGAACTTCAAGTCAAAATCGTAAAAAAAAATGTTAATGTTTTTCTTAATACCATGTGATAAAAAATCTAAACTGATGTTTCTATGTAATACCGTATTTATGATACTTTAATCTACTTACGGGGTATAGAATTCGAACAACTTGTTTAAAAAAAGATGTAATGAGATAAAAAAAAATCCATTTCACATTTTAGTGAGGGGGTGACAGTACTAATAAAATTACAGGGACATAAAAACTAGGGGTCAGATTTCAACAGGATCTTTTCAGTGTGTCGATATTTCGATCATCCATTTAAGAAAAATTGAAGAATAACTTTGAACATTTACATTTGAACAGTACTTTAAACAGGAGACATTAAAGTCAAACGCAGAGCTTCGCTATGTTACGTCAGCAATAAGCGACGTAAAAATAAGGGGGTTTAACAAAATTACGATAACCTTAAATTGACGGTCAAATTTTAATAGAAACTTGTCAGTGTTTACCTTGACAAATGAAGAATAAAATATCATGTTTTTACGGAAAATAAATGATAGGGTTTCGGATAAATGGACGTTATTATTGAAAATCAATAACTCAAAGATGTTCTAGAGGTAGACAAGAATAACGTGTCTGCAGATGACACTGGTATCTTTATACGTTCATCACACATTACTATGTTAATCTATGAGTTATCCCTCTTTGTATGACGTCCATTCATTTGTAAAAGCTTGATAAGTACTGTCAAAACATCAACTTGCTCATTTATGATGAATGTACTAAGCATAGTACTCTGAATTTGCTATGACGGTCTTGTTTTAACCAATGGTTTATTGGTTATCTTCCTATTGACAACAAACATCATTACTATTCTTGTGAATCTCGTCAAACTTCTTTTTTCATATTTTTTTTTTTACATTTTGTAGACTATTCAGTGTTTTAGCATATAGGGATATATCACAATTTCCCGGTTGCTTCTATCGAAAAATCGACAAGTCATCCTTTCAGTCTCCAGTTTATTAATTTTTTAAAGACTTGCAATTATGCTTATGGCATACAACGTATGTTCAGTCTTATATTGACCATTTGACTAAGGTGTTTGTCTTTGAGTTTGAAAATATTGTCAAATCCATACAAAACTTGTATTAAGTAAAACAGCCGTGCAAGATATAAACAAAAGAACAAAAGTCACTTTGAGAAGTACTATCATTAGATATGACCTACCGCAATTATCGCTGCTTACTAAGGCACATTTTGCTTTCAAATTGGCAAATTCAGAGTTGGCAAGTCTTGAGTCCAGAAAAGTATCAATGTCAAATAATGGATTCAAAAGAAGTATGATGCTAATAGATGGATTTGAAGACGTAACATTTGTACCACTTGGTGAGTGTCACTGCTGGTGGACCATGCAAGAGTCCTCGAGGGCACATGCAGCCAAGTACGATAAACTTTGCAAAGGCATTCGAAAATACCCGTTCACTGTTTTTTTTTTTACGAAATGTCGGAAAAGCGGGTCCTGTTGCATCATATCCCACCCATTCTGCTGAGTCCATCGCTATTTTTGGACAGAAATTTCACAGTCTTTAACCATATTTCATTGTTTTGATTGAGAATCACTGACGATGGTTATGTACCCGAAGCGTGTCTGGTCCATGCTGAAAATCTTTGATTCCATGAATTTATAAACGTATCATCGTTACGTGGAAAACTATTTATCACATGATTCGCCCGTTATACAGTTTCATAAAGCCATTTCATGAATATATGATATGATAACACGTTACATATCGCTCTGCTTGAATGCGATTGGTCAAGTTTGGAACCTAATCACATAAACTTTGACAAGGGTGACCTTTCAAATATCGGTAAATAATTTGTTTAATTCAGACGCGGCTTCAATATCAATGATTAATATTGTTGTAGAATTAACTATTGCTTTAAATTACTAACAAATTTGAAATATTTTTTCTTACGCACAGAATGTATCTATACGATGGGGGAGTACTACTCAAGGTGTAGCAGACGAGTTGTAGGTCACGGCGTGGTTCGCCTCTAATTCTCCGAAACGTTGATTTCACGTTAGAAAGACACAAATTTAGGCAATTTCATGTCATAAAAAAAATCTCAAATGAATTTTAATTTCATACGATGTATTATGAAACTCGTTGTGCATTCTATATCCTGTCGCAAAGGCTCGGGGATATAAAACCAACTAACAAACAAGAGATACTTTTTCCCGGACCATAGATTTATGAATTCCAAACCAAAGTAGGCTACATCGTACAGTTGAAACAATAGAAGAGTTCACGCTATAATCATATATATCTATGTGATGAAATATATGTAAGAGTAATACCTGTAATTGCAAGTAAATTCTGCATGACTTATTTCTTTCAGCAGGCATGACAACCTTAAAGGTCAACTCGTATAAGCCATGGTACAACTTTGGCATGAAGGAAAGAAGCGGACATTGTCAATATAGGATCGTGTTTACTAAATGGGTGCATTATTAATTTATATTTTTTGCATTGAAAAATTTGTCATATGAACTTTCCATCACACCTTTTCTTTCCCATTCGCACAACTCAAAACGAATATTCCTGTTTTAGGCGATTCATTGATGCATGTTACATTGATTTCTCATTTTCGTAAAAACGAAATCAGTTGTTTAAAGAGGCGTTATGCTGACTTTTTCAAAAGTCAGAAAAGTGGTTCCTGAAGCATCATATTCCACCCATCCTGCTTCGTCTTTCGGTATTTTTTAACACAACTTTCACAGTATTTGGCATATTTCATTGTTCAGATTGAGGATCACTGACGAGGGTTAAGTACCCGAAACGTGCATGTCTTGTCCATGCTGCAAAATTATCTGTCCTTAAATGATGCTATGAATTTGAAGATGTATAATATAATAGCTTAGGTTTAGCTCAGATTAAGACAAAAACTAAGAGAGAACCATACAAGGCAAACAGAGATACTGTAATTTGTATAATTTTAGAATAAATTAGGGAAAAGGCTGGGGAATCTCTGACCTTTCCTATGATAACTGAGTTATTTTTTCTTGAACATAGTTTGTTTGATTGGATAGTTTAAATATTGGGATCATCTTTATGAGTCAAGTAATATCTCTTTGTAAAACCTGTATTCAAACGAAGTATCGTTACGAGAAAGAATATTCATAACACAGAAAAAACAAGCAAACGAACAGACCACCAACTCAGAGTTATTTTGTCCCGATTTTCATATACACTTGTATGAATATTTCCGTTTACAATTTTGATATTGAGGTCCAAAAATGGTGTTTCTGTATTTGTAACGTTTGCCTTGTTAAGTGTTAATTCTTTTTTTTTTTTTTTTTTTTTTTTAATTTTTTATTCATGAAAGCAAAATTAAATCACAAGTGAAAATATTTTATATAAATATAAGTACATACACACTCTTTCATTCATCTTTCACACATTTAATAATTTATAAATAACAGTATAGCCAATCCCATTTTCTATGAAATAATTCCTCCTTAACATTCTTTTTGTAAATGTAAAATTCTGATTTGATATATGATTTTATATAATTTAGTGCACCTTCAAATGAAGGTATAAGTTTCAACATCTTTTGCTTGTAAATATAATACTTTACTAGGCATATTATAATGTTTAATGTCTTATCTGTGTAAGTGATACCAAGAATAATTTCTGAATCTTCTATATCTATGTTTTCATTTAATATAACGATTAACCAATTCTTAACATTATTCCATAATTCTTGTGAAAAATGACAATGAATAAATAAATGAGATAATGTTTCTGGATAATTATGACAAAATGAACAAAGATTTGAGTCACTTAACCCTATTTTATGTAATAGTGAATTAGTTCCTAAAATACTATGTACTAATCTGTATTGGAACCACTTCAGTATGGAATCATTTGTTCCAGTATGTATAAATAAGTTAACTCTTTTCCACCAAACACTATCTCGAGATATTTGAAATTCTGACTCCCATTTGACTTCACTTTTGGGTCTACTGTACATTTCTTGAATGAATAAATCATAAAAATCTCTACATCCCTTTAATTTTTTTCTAAGAATTTTAACATGTTCCGGGTAGTAAGGTTGATTTTCTTGCAGAGGTATAATATCCAAAATCCAATTTTGTTTTTTAATACAAGAAATCAAACCAAAGTATTGCGTAAATGGTGGAAAAAAGTTGTATCTGACACAAAAAGATTCATAACTTAAAAAGATACCATTTTCATCTAATAAATCACAGACATATAAGATACCTTTATCTATCCACTTACAATATTGCATATAATCTGTAGCCAGATTTTGTTATGCCACAAAGGCTCAAATAATCTTTTCTTTACATCAATAATGTTCCTTAAGTCGTAATATGATATAAATACATCTTTCCAAAAGAAATTAGTAGTTCCATATGATATATGTTTTAGGTATTCATTTCCAAAATTTATGAAAAATTTAAAAAGTGTTAATTCTTTGTAAATTTCACTCTCATTTAAATCAAATACAGGATTGTCAATAGTCAGAATATCATTCAGATACCTAGAAGTCTAGTACAAGCGCCAGTTTTCTACACAAGTCTACTCTACCCTTTCAATTTTTGGCCTCGTAACCCCTCCTCGTCAACCTTCCTACCCACCATCTCCACTGTGTAGCATCACTTAACTTAAGTTGGTGAAACCACGAACACAAAATGGAGGCATACCATTCGTTTGGGGGAAAGAAAACAGGTACTGTAATGATTGTTTTGATTCAATTTTATCTTTTCGTAGCCGATGTCCTAGTAAAAAATGATATTTTCATGATTCTTTTTTTGTCGATCAAGAAATCATTGTAGTTTTTACAAACATTCTGACGAAAGGAATGTCGTGGTCGAAATATGTTAAACACAATGTGGAAGTTCTTCTGTCGCTACGGGGATATTATAAAAGCATATCAGATCTCCTTTCCAGAATGATCAGTGACATTCTACATTGTGATTGAATGGCTGTCGTCATCACCAAACAAGACATACTTACCTGATCTGTACATCAAAATTTACATCGAGACAATCACCGAATTTGACTGGTTTCCATGAAGCTGTTGCGACGGGTGTTGCATGCAATCAGGAGACGCTGACTCTCCCCGGGCACCTGGTCTTACTTCGGTTTGTTGTTCATTCCGGGGTTCACAACCGTTCCGATGGGAATTATCACGATTTCGCCTTGCCTTCTCAACTTTGAGACTGAATAACTGTTAGGTACTTCTTTGATGCCTATTTATTGAAACATTTCAGTAAGAGAAAGAGTAAGAGTAAAAGATAAGTATTTATCTTCCCTGTGTGAGAGTTGAGGAAACTAGGTCAAAAGTCCTTTTAAATTATTCATTCCTCCTCTTCCTCCTTCTCCCCGGGGTACACTAAAGCATATCCTCCTCCTCTTCCTCCTGCATCTCCCCCAGGAAGAGAAACTTCAAGTTGTGCTTGTGCTCATTCTGATGGTGTTAGCAGAGGGGGATAGGCTTCAGTGAACCATATGAGGAGGAGGAGAAGAAGGATATGCTCCAGTGAACCACGGGGAAGAGGAATGAATAATTTAAAAGGACTTTTGACGTAGTTGATGAATAGGAAATGAGAGTTCTGTATCAACCAACCCTCCAATGTGAAGTCTATGGAACCCTCAGTATTAACCCTCCCTGCGTGAGGGTTAAGGAAACTAGGTCAAAAATCCTTTTAAATCATTCATCCCCCTTCTTCCTCCTTCTCCTCCTCTCCGGGGTTCACTTAAGCATACAAATTACCCTCCTCTGCCAACACCATCAGAATAAGCACAAGCACAACTTGAAGTTTCTCTTCCTGGGGGTATGCAGGAGGAGAAAGAGGAGGATAAGCTTCAGTGAGGGAGGAGTAGGAGGAGGAAGAGAAATGAATAATTTAAAAGGACTTTTGACATAGTTTCCTAGAATAGGGCTAAGGAAACTCGGACCGTTTTCCATGCTTATTATCAGACAAATTCCTCTTCAAAGTAATCTAAATGAATAAAAAGACAAAACATTTACATCACATGGCATTCCGGCTGTTGGATATATGCTCGTTTTCTATTGATTCTTTTGGTCTTGTGTGTACGTCATCCACTACGGTAAATGCTTCGCGGTCTTGTTGATATCTCCTCCCTATTTTTGCTTTTTTCATCTTATCTCCTCACCAATTTCAATACACTCTAAAACCATAAACAGGAAGATACCTTTGATCTTTGATTTATAGTTAAAAAAACATAATTTATAATGTATTTATTATACCTCTACTGATTTTTTCCTATATAAAAAGAGACTCATTAAATTTAACTAAATTCCTGAAAATCGCCTGATAAGACTATTTCCCTCCAAAGGGGTGCGTTAGTTGAGAAGACTATTTCCCTAGGGAGTTAGTCTCAAAATGGGGCGGAGCTTCTTTGGGGGTGTGTCAGTATCAGCCAATCAGCGCCGTTGATGGTTGATCGGATGATCGTATGACGCTATTGGTACGCGAGCAGAGTAATCCGCCTCCTATCTGCTTAGCACATGAATTAATCCGCAATAAAATAAAACAATCAAAAATTAAACATGTATGAGTATGATAAATGATGTTTCTGTTTATCTTATCATCAAAAATTAATATTTTCCTTTTCTCAGTCATTCAGTCGAGAAGGCAAGGCAAAATCATTAGAATTTCCATTGGAACGATGTGAACCTAAGAGATATGTTTGTTTCAGTATAATGTTTGTTTCGGTACAACTAAGAGATATGTTTGTTTGTTTCGGTATAATAAAACAGTTAAAGTATACCATTGAAGGAGTTAGCACGATTCTGGTTCCCCTCGACAAGACCTATTTCCCTCGGCTTCGCCTCGTGAAATAGGTCTGGTCTCGGGGAACCAGAATCGTGCTAACTCCCTCAATGGTATACTTTAACTGTATACATATCAACTCAGACTGAAAATTAAAAAAAAATAAAGAAAAAAAGATACCCGAAACGTGCATGTCTGGTCAATGCTCTAAATTTATCTGCTCTAAAATGATGCTAATGAATTTGAAGACGTTAAACATTTGATGGTTTCTTGATTATATTCGCAGGACCTATCTTCTTGAGAGGGTTATATTTGTCTTGTTTGATCGAGGTATCAACACAGAAAAAATATATAAGCTGTATCATGGCGAATATAGATTTGCCTCGTAAGAAATCCTTTCTTGGTACATGTAAGAACGTTTTCAATAACCATTATAATGGCACTAGACAATCGAAAATATTCCGGCAACAGGCATTAAGAAATATGCTCATCAACCGACCTACCGACTTACAGTCGGGAGAGTCATGCACATATGTCCAGATTATTGTACAATTTGTTTTCATATGGCAGACTATAAAATAACAATCTTGACCTCTCATTTAGTTATTTGCAGTCCTAAATTTCAAATTGGCACATTGTACATTGATCATCTTATTTTTCGTTGTAAAGTTTCGTCTCGATTTGTTGATATTCACTGTTTGCGTTGTTGTTTTTGCTGTTGCTTTTTTTTTTTTTTTTGTATTTTGCTTCATGTTTCAATCAGATGTTTGCGTGTGTAAAATCGGGAAGAATGAAAAAGGAGACTGATCAAGTTTTGAATAAAATAAGAAGAAACAAAGATGATTCATTTTACAACCGAAACGTTGTTTAAGAAAGGACAATCCGTCGCCTTCTTTTCTTGGAATATGATCATGAAGACATGAAATACATATACATGATTATTAATATTGAAAAACAATTATGTTCCATGCAGTAATTTTGATGCACCATATGCGCATTACAACAAGTAATGTATCATCAGTGAAACTCAAAGCCAAAATTTGAGAAAATGAATATATGTAGAGATAGGTACTTATCATAATTGAAATGTATGGTAAAGAAGCAGCTAAGGGCAGAGTTATACCATCAGGGAGATAACCCATACATGTTGTTTCAGAATGATTTGGTGACAAAGAATTTAAAAATATGTCTCAAGTCAAGAACCGAAAGACTGTGAAACTAGGCGAACAATATCCACAGGGACTAGCAGTTCATCGGGAAAGACTTCGTAGTTGAAAAGAAAGGAGGGGATCTCCAATAACACTCGACTGCAGCACCAACAGCAATAACCCCAAAACACCAACTGCAATAACACAGAGCAGACATCCACAGAAAGAGACGCAAAAGGGATAAGGAACACCGATTTACATCATAGAAACATGAAAGACAAAAGACCATAAATAAACCAACATGACCAATGGGAAATTATGACTATTGAAAGTAGTATGTCATATTGCACGAATATCAGTGCAAGATACGCACACTTCAACACGCAATGTCTCATCAATTATGACCGATGATACTTGGTCAATCTTGCACGTGTAAACCTCGGTTTTCAAGTAATGACGGAACTTTGAAGAGTACTGTCCAAATCTCACCAGAGAAGAACTGTGCCCAATTTCACAAAAAAAAATTTGACGAATCTCATGAATTTTTGTAACTTATGTCATCAAATAAAAGCTCACATTTTTTTAATTTAGATTACCTTGTGCTTTGAACTGCTTTATGATATCAATTCTACATACTAAGTATTAATTCAGAAACAAAACATTTACTACTAATAGATTTTTGTTAGTGAGAATAATTTTAAAGTGATAAAAAGCTACGAAAATTCCTAACATTATTCGTAAGTATTTTTATGAAACAGGCTACTGACTCATTGTCTTATCTGCACATTGGCCGGAGTATCGATGATGGATGATTGAACGTGAACCTGCTTCAGCCAGCAGTGCATTTTTGTATGTCTTTTGCTTTTTCTTTTTTGCAACCATTTACAAAATACAAAAGTAGTTTATAACCAAGGTCACTGTGTTTCCATGTCAAACGGATTTCGTTTAAGTACGACAACGAGCATTTCTGGACAAAAACTGTCAAAGATACATGTAGGGGTCACTAGAACTTCATTCATTTCGAATTTAATCTATATATGCTCAGTGGTTCTCTAGAAGACAAATTGAAAATTGGAAAAATAAACAAAGACGGACGATAAAATAAGGAAATAGCCCAAGGGCATCCGGGCTTGCCCTGGAGATCTATAAAAAGCATTATAACGCATTGCTGAGGGATAAAAAGCATTATAACACATTGCTGAGGGATAAAAAGCATTATAACGCATTGCTGAGGGTTTTGTTTGTTTTGTTCTTCTGTTATCTTACGGAAAGGAGGGGAACTCCAACAACACTCGGTTGCAGCACCAACAGCAAAACACCCACTGCAAAAACACAAAGCAGACACGCTCAGAATGAGATGCAAACGGTACAATGAACGCCAAATCACATAGAAACATCAAACATAAATGACCACACATAAACCAACGAGGCAAATGGGCAACCGGTGCCGACTTAGGAGGGCCATCTACCATGTCAGTAGCAGATGGCGTGGTTATCCTGGGTTGTGTGCGCACAACCCTCCCACTTTTCCGATTACCCAGAGGTCTCAAAGAACGTACAACTGTGATGTAAAACAACCTCCTTACTGTTAGATAAAGGACATAAAGTTAATTGATGACAAGAAGTATATTCATTTTTTAATTCCTTTTTATTCAGCTGAGGAATTTTCAAAACTCTCGTTTGAAAAAATAAGAATGGATTTCCAATAATCTTAGAAGCACTCCGTTAAATAAGTTATTACATCCATATGAACACATGGTTACAATAGAAATGGGCAGGGGCAATAATGAACATAACAAAATGAGCAGGGACAATAATGACATTGAACATAACAAATGGTTCATACAAAACTATGCACAACAAAAGTCCTGAGGAAGTAACAGTGCTGCACTTTATATTATCATTTTCAAAATATAATAATTCATATCACAGTCAAATACGCGCGCTCTCTCTCTCTCTCTCTTTCTCTTTTTAATCTTTTTTCTTTCATTAACACTCTTTCTCCCCCCCCCCCTCTCTCTCTCTCTCTCTCTCCCTCACTCTTTCTCTCCCTCTCTCAGTAAAATCCGGGATTGGTATGTTCTATAAAACATTGTTTACAGAACTTTTTTATCGTCCTATAGGCGTCCACAGTAAGATGGCAGTCTTGAATGTTAAGTTGTTGCATGTGCCGGCACTTTTTCGCCAATAGTTTTACTCCGACGTCGGAAACCCCCTCACATGATTTGAGACTTAGTTTCTTGAGCTGTGGGCAATTTTGTGCAACAACTTGCAGCCCTTCGTCCGTAATATCACATTTTCCAATATCTAACGACTTAATTTTGCTACAATGTCTGGCTAAGACGTCCATCGAATCGTCTGACACTGCTTCGCAACCGCGCATGTTCAAATATCGTAGCTTCCGGCAACATTTCGTCAGCTGAATAATCCCAACGTCTGAAACTTTATCACATTTGGCGATACTAAGATATCGCAAGTTATCACCGAGTTTTGCCAGTTCACAAATTCCATAGTCTGTGATTTTCCGACAATCACTGATACTCAGTTCTTTCAAGAACGAACAATAATTGGCGACATATTGGATCCCAGCGTCTCCTATTCGGACACACCTTCGGAGGTATAGATACTGAAGCTGTGAACAGTGAGATGCTATCACTCCGAGTCCCTCGTCCTCCAGCGCGTAGCAATCCGTCATATCCAGAATGCGGAGGTAGACTTGTCGGAGGTGATGCGCCGTTGCCGTCTGTAAGACACGATCTGTGAGACTGATGCACGTGACGCATGGGCAACCTGAAAATATACAGGGAATAGCGTCATTTAAAAGATTAGATACAGTTCGTTCGAAAATAGTCCAATCTAATTAATTATCTATCTTTTTCATGCCGCGTAGTTTTATGCGACAAAACGGAAACAAGTAGTTCTGATTTAAAAATATTATAGAATTTCCTATCCTTGATACTTATTGTACATGTATCATGTAGCATGAAAGGTGCTTGGAATGGCGAAATTCTGATTCATGTCAATGAGGGTAATTAAGGTAACATGTACATGTATATATTTTTCTTGTGTGTGCATGAGGATGTAGAGAGTTCAGTATACGCTATGTCGTGAAAGTGTCCGTTTGGTTTCGTCTTAAATTTGAGCTAGTCAGAGGTATTCTAAGTACAGCATCAAATGGACTTTGAAAAACAGTATCGACTTGCATACAGAACAGAAAAACCCTGCTGTCGTTAAAACTTTTATGTACAATCCGATGTTGTTCGAAAACGTTGGTGTTGGGCGGAAATGAAAAAGAAATCACGAAGCGCTCTTTGTTTGAAAATCAATTTTGTATGCACGCCCAATAATCCGATATGGAGGTTGGTCACCAGAAGAGCTAAAGCATTCCAGGTTTAATTTTGCATGTCTGCACCTATTTAGAATAAATGCGGTGTAAATCACGTTTATGGATGTACCTGCATTTTATGAAAATAGTAAAGGATCATTATTGTGTAATATGTACGGGACAGGTTTTGGTCATTAGGTGCTACCATTGATTTCCTTCAAGTCAACGTTACCTGCTATGAGAACGGCATAGCGTGTTTTAAAAAGATATGAGTTTAACTTATAACTTTCATTTCATTTGCACAGTAATTTCTCATTCTTTACATTCCATCATATTGATGCAATATTTTATTTTTTGACATTTCTATATTCAACAAAAGACAAGACAATTGAAAGATCTATCATCGATCATCATAATTAATGTCAGTAAAAAAAATAAGTAACACAATTATCAATTTCAGCGAATGTTTAGTGAGACCATTTGCACTGAGTGTATCTATTTCTTCGTGGGGTTCTTTTTTCTTCAGTGGATATTAATTACTCAATTGCAATACCATTTGTCCAAAAATATTTCACAAAATCAAATAACTGATTTCGTCTTTGTTCCCCATTGTCATGTTTTGATAGAAAGGAGGGGGGCTGAATAATAGTTCGTATCCCCCTCCACCTTCCTTGATTCTAGTTTATTACACTGTACATTGCTTAAACACGCATCGCAGATGTATTTGTACTTATAAATGTATATTTCTGAAGCTAAAGGAATTTCATACTAATTAATATTCATGAAATAGACAATATAATGCCACCTGCCACCTGTGGTGTACGATCATTTTTATTGCATCACTTGACACATCATTCAGTCTCGTCTGATACATTATAGACAGATCTCTGACCTTGACATGCGATGTTTGTTCAGGCAAAAAGTCTCCCATATTTATTATGAAGTTGGTAAACGCATTTATATTAGATAATTAATGCACCAGCGCGGATCAAGAGGTGGATTTTTGGATCCCTCCCAGAGACGCACATGTACATGTAGCTTTTGCAAAATCAAGCGGATGCTTTTCATGACACGGGGGGTGGGGGGGGGGGGCTGAAGACCAGTGGAAGCTGCCCAAGGCTGCTACAGGGCATTATCCAGGAGGTCAAATGGGGCTTTTTAACAATCGCTTTGGTCATGATTGAAGATCGACAAAAACAATATCACGAGAAAAGTTTTCATACTAAATTCAGAAAATTTGGGGAAAAAAGTGGATGCTGCATCATACACTGAGGCTACTGTCACAATTCCTAATTTAAAAAAAGATATACTGTTAACAATGTAAGGATTCGAATTTCTGTTGGGAACAGAAGTTTGTTCATACGTGTATACAAAATGTTTACATCTTCTTACAGGAAAAGTCTTTTTTGTGAGTTCCCTTTGGAAGTTTTAGACAAGTAGATTCGATATCGTCAAAAGATAGGACGCGTACACTCGTTTTATACATGTTGTGCACTTTCTAGACTCAAATATTTTACTTTAATTCAGACATGCTGAATCAACAAAAAGGCAAGATGAAAAGCCCCATTCAAATAGAACATGGTAGCCCGTAGCCCGTATTAAATGGATACACTACCCTCTTTAGTATATAAAGTTATATAATTCCCTTATCCCTGCCTTTGTATCATAGCAATACATTATTTATCACTGATAGAGTAACATCGTGAAATCTCTGAAGTTTTGTCGGTGACTTAAATCACCGTCTTTTTTGCGTAGATACAACCAAGACGGCACTTGAGGTCTTGTTACGAATATTGTTGATTTTGACCAAAATTGATACTAGTAGTACAATTTTTACATTACATTTAGAGTTAGGAGTATAACGATCTTTCTAGAAGAAGGTTTAATTTCTTTTTCTTGCTAAACAATAAAAACGCAAAAAGCAAAAAATTCTGTAACAGATTCCTCTTAAATTTAGAAATAAGTCTTATCTTTGCGTCTTATAATGCTGGCAGAAATTTGACAACAGAAAATGCTATTTTCCATGGACATAAATAGAAAATTATTAGAGGAGGGGGGGCGCTCATCCCATCCCGACTACCCCAAAAACCAGTTTTAATGTCGAAAAAGAACTGGGATGTGGTCCATACGCCTTTCCCGTTATTTTTATCTGGAAAGCACCAATTTCATTTCATTCTTACATTTTTATAAAGGGGGAAGATTGCTTCAATACATAATCCTCATCTAGTTCAGTCTTGTTTCATATCTGAAGTTACATTCTAATTTTCAGAACAAAATTACAATACGAATGCTTTTTTCCCATTGCTACTGCCATATTAAAAAGTTTGAGAAAATGGCTCTTGAACCTCAACTTAACAGATATTTGACATGGGAATGTTTTAATACTAAAGCACTCAAGGCCGCTTAAAGCTTGTCAAAAAAGTGTTTGTTTTTTCAACTTTCAACGAGCGGTACGTAGTTTCACCCATTATATACTCTTATTTACATATAATTTCGAGATTTGAAACGGACTTAATCAAACGAATATAATCTTACGGATTTATATGGATTTGGGGGATTATATTATTGTGAATATAGGTATGGTGAACAATACCAAAATAAGTCATATGCTAGATTAAGAAAACATTAGAGGTTCTATAGGACTGCGCTCGAATGACCCCCAAGCGCGGATCTAGAGGGGGTTGCAGGGGTCAGGACCCTGTTCCTTATCTTGGTTTATGTAAAAAATTATATATAAATTTTCCCTATGTTTATTACGTCTATTTTTGGGAATCAGGAGATGACTTCACTAAAAAAATACAATTTTTGCGGTTTTTACGTTTTTTAATTCATTTTGAAATCGTAGCCTGTGTCCTTTACTAATTTCCAACATGTGGTTGAAATTGTCATGTAATGGTTTTCAACCACATGTTGGAAATTAGTAAAGGACACCTGGAATCCCCCCCTCCCCCTACTCGATTTCATTGTTGAACTCCTGAAAAATTCTAGATCCGCCCATGGACCCGAAAATCCAAATGCAACGTATTAAGAAAAATCAATTTTCAAAACAGAATGTCATATTATTGTTCATTACACTGTTCAGGCAAGGCTATCCATGATGGCTTTTATCGCAAAGCGGTACTTTAAGATCATAATAATCGATTATGATAGGAAATTCAATTTTAGATTGTAGCCAATTTTTGTCCTACAATTTAATCAATGTCAGCTCTCCCTAGAAGGGTACCCGAAAGATACAATTATAACCTATTCAATATTGAGCGTTTTCTTCCTAGGCCCTAGTTTTAATGTCTGTGAGTATGACGTGGAATCAATAAGATTGGATTCTAGACCCGACAACCTCGTATTGGTGAAGGAATTTATACTACGATATCTACTTTCAAAAAAACACCATAAGCTTTAATTGTGAAATGTCTGAATAAAGGTTTTGGGGCTCATAATGATCAAAAGAGAAAATATTTTCAACGAACTAAGTATCATTATATTGAAACCGTGTGTAAATATACATGTATATATATTCGGTGCGCAACTTGTATTATTACATTTGTATTGCATTACATTTATATCCTGATTTCTTGCAGTATTATTGCACCGCAGGAGATAAATAAATGTAATTCAGAGAACTACATGTACAGAACTTCATGTTACATATATATTAATTCATATGATTAATTAATAATTTTACAAGATTTTTATCAATAAACGTAGAGTATATGTCTCGTTGACCCCTGTGGGTTTTTTTTGGGGGGGGGGTTGTTGGTTTGCTTGTTGTGTTTTTGTGTTTTTTGTTTTTGTTTTTGTTTTTTGTTTTTTTTTGGGGGGGGTTCCTTGTTACCATCCTGCTGGTGCATTCCACTTTGTTCATTGCAATCGTCTTGCTGGAAATCCTTTCTCTATCTTTGTTCGCTTTGGACATAGTATCAAAGTCATGTTGTGAAGTCGTGTTGACTCTTTTTGAGTGACATTCAGTTTCAAGGAAATAATATTCTACAAGCTTATTTTACATACATGTAACAGATAAGATGAAAGAAATTTCATAAAATGTATAGAACAATTACCTGTAACATCCAAAAGTTCTAAGTTGACACAGTACGACACCACCTCGTACAGAGATTGGTTAGTTACGTTTGAGCAACCCTGTATCTCCAGATGACGTAATTCCGGGCAGCGCTTTGCCACGGTGTGTAACCCCTTATTGGTCAGTTTCTCACATCCGTTCAAGTTAATTCGTTCAACGATAACACAGACTGTTGGAGTATTGTACGATAGTCGCTTTGTGAGATACTTCAAAGCTTTGTCCACATTTATTTTTTCACTGTTGATGACAATGCGTTTCCATAGCATCGGATCCCAAACGAGTCTGTACCATCGTTCGCACACGCGCGATGACCTACATAACTGGTCTGATGGCAGATTGGAAAATATTTTCACAATGACGTCATCCGTAAGGAGGTCAAACAGCGAAGGCTTGTGATGTCTATATGATCCCTTCGACAAAAGTTTGTCCGTGTCCTGGAGTTCAATTCGTTTTAGATTGTATTGAATTTGCTCCATATGTTTGTCGAGTTGATATTCATACGCGGGGTTTTTATAACTGATGACTGGACTAGGCGTAGGGATATTATTATTGTTTGTGTACGGTGACTTGGTTGATGATTTATTTGAAATGGACGATGGGGTGGTACCTAATGACGGTGTACCCAGGGATGATGATGAACGGTATGAGCAAGGAGAAGGAGTTGACATCCGGTATGGCATATTCAAGTCATGCGCATTGTAGTGATTTGGCTTCTTATACGCATGCGTTGTTGTGTTTCCCGGCCATGGAGGCGGCTTCTTCTTGTCAGAGGAAGTGTCGTCAGAATCGGATAGTTTGCCCTTAAAAGTGGACATGCTGGTCCCGGAATATGTATAACTTGGAACATCTGACGCAAAACCGGAAGAAGAGTCGTGCGCAGAATCGTTGACCTGGCAGGAATCTGAAATTAAAAAGACAGAAAACGAATAAGTCATAATGAAATAAGAATCAGTGAATGAAATACTCTGAATTTTTACTTTTTCAATGTGTTTACAAGATGGAATAGATGTGAATAAAAAACTTTAACGACTGACTGAGTTATTGACGATACCCGCGCCGGAGACGTAATACTTATACTATCCCCCTTTTCAAGCAAAAATTGAAATTCAATGAGGGTGGGCGTACATTGAATATACAAATATACATAGTAATGATAGTATTATGGAACTTGTTATATGGGGAAGAAAAAGTTTTCTAAATCGAGAAGGAATTGATTTTTTCTTTCAGTTTCAGATACAACGGTAAAATATTGCTCACGGTAGGGTGCGTGGCTACATATATGTGTACTTTGACCAGGTTAATAACCTTCAATATACACTGTCGAAGAAAACAAAATTCTAGTCAGTCCCTGTAAAAAAACACGATGTGTATTTAGCGATTCTCTACATGATTCTCTCATTGAGTCCATTGTTCCCTGATGGCATAATAAAGGCTTTGAATGTGATAAACACGTTACATAATTCTTTAGCTTAATGTGGCTAATTTACTCCAATTTTAGAATTATCGGGTTCAAATGAAACGATGAAATGTAAACAAGGGATTAATTTGGTTGATCCTTGCGATTCCGACAATTACGGGTACCGTTTATGTCCGTAATGACACTCTCTTAGTGTAAGATGAAACAGCCAAAGGGTGTAATTTAAGGACTTTTGAAAGAGAGCCCAGGGTACAATTGTCAAAACGGCGACGTGAGTCGAGCGGTACATGTACAGATCATATTGTAACACTCGAAGGCAAATTCAAACGGAACAGCATGGATTTATTTCTTTGCAAAATTTTCGGGGTTTTTTTTCACTTTCAGTGTTGTTGTTGTTGTTTTTTTCCCAGATAGCCTTCGGTTGATAAAAGGGTTGACGAACATATGCAAAGTGGAGTCCATAAACAACATCAAATGTGAATATCGACCTTTCGAAATTGTTGGCTCTACGTAAAACAGCTCATCCCCTTCTTTACTTACGATTGATAAATGTCTTAGTTTACATTTCGATTTCCAATCGCTCGAACATAAAAATTGAATGAAAATATTTCATTAAAAAGGAATTTATGTGGCATGTACGATAATATCTACGATTGCCGAGTTCATTTGAAATGCAGTAGCTCAACCGCCTGTGATCTTTGGTGTCCCGCATTGAAAATCAATCAATAAGAAACCCATATTTTTACAATATGTTTAAGTACTTATAGAATATTAAACTTCTAATGTCCCGAGCAGAGTTCTGAGGAATAGGTTTATTTTCGAAAATTTTACGCAAGTGCAGGCACTTTTTGCTCGAGTTGAATGGCGGAGGAAAATAAAAAAATGTTCTTATCTCTGACAATCGCGCATAACTTATGAGGTATAAAGAGCTTCCGATACTTCCTGACGATAGTTTACGAGAATTAAAATTAATTTCAAATCTGATCTACTCTCATATATTCTGAAGTTATTGACCGATTCTGTTTTTGGTTATTTGACGGGATTACTAAAGGTTACATGCCGAGTCCATCATTATTCCAAGACCAATCAAGATATAAATATTTTGCTTGATTATAATAAATTTCTCTTTTACGATGCACATGAAAGTAATAAAAATGGGATTAAGCACGGCATACTGCAGTAAAGTATGAATATGTTTTTCATAAGCAAATACCATAATTTTTGGAAACAATAGCCCTAATTTTAAGTAAATAACTCGGTTCTTTAAAGTCTTCGATTCCCTTTTTGTTCATCTGGTGTGCAAGGAATCCATTGAAGTTCAAAGGAGAAAATATCAAAATGATGGTGAAATTAGTACTTTATCATTTTCATCTACTCAATTTTTGACCTGAACAAAAATAGTATGAAGGGGTTACCCATGGTCTTTTTTGTTCACATTTCTTAAAGCAATTTTTAAAGGTCCCGTACTACAATTATACATGCCTTTTTTAACCACAAAGTCTTAAATGATGATCACTATATGGTTTACTGTAAACAGTTGTATTATCTTAAAAAATTCACTTGGAAGATTACTGTCTTTTTTTTTTCTCATTATCGGCACATGTTGTTGTAATTTGAGACCGAAAATTTTAAATTCCTTAAAACAACATTTTGTAACCATGACAGCGAATTAATCATAATAAATATGACCTTAAAAACTTGAAAAAAGAAAATAGTTTTTTTTTATCTTAACGCAATAATCACTCTTTCAAAATATACGTGTATTAAACAATTAAATTACCCTTACTTTTCTTCAGAACTGAAAATAAATAATTTTCAAAACTATATTTTACTTACTATTGACAGGAATGTGTGATATATTTCCATTTTTATAGAACATATAGCTTGGATCTAGTGCTAACATCATAATGTACTACTGTAGTGTACAGTGGGACCTTGCGACCTTTAATAGCATACAAAACAGTAAACCGCTACCTTTAAGATAGGGCGCCGAATAAAAGGCGCATAACCAGGGCATGACGTGTTTAGAACGAGTAAGTAAAAGTTGACGAATTCAGTAAATGAAACATTTACTTCTTGCAGGAATTATGGCCGCATATATTTGGGTTAGAGTCATTGAGAACTTTCTGTATCTTGTATCTCTTTTCTAACTTTACAAGCAAGAGCTCATATAGCCGGTTCCATTTAAAACATTTTGTTCTATCTATACATTGTATATCTTTCTTCTTCTTTCACATACAATGTTCTTTTGAATTATAAAGAAATTTCCTCTTGAGTTTGAATTAAGTTTTATTGTATATGGTAGTGTGCATCCCTCCCTCGTTTCTACAAATATCACGAGCAGTGTTCCAAGGAGGGACAGATCTAGTCTATGATTTTGTAAAAAGAAAATCATAGCTAGTTTACGTAGAAAACATGGAAAATCAGGATTTTTTTTAACAAATTCCAAGGGGCCAGAAACACACCTACACCCTCCTAGTTCCGCCCTTGAAGCCTCCTTTCAAACTTAAGTCTTATGTAAATAATATTCAAATTTTGTCGGTACGACAATTGTTTCTATCCGTTTCTTTAAGCTTTATTTAAGAAAATCATTCCAAGGAATGCATGTGTTGCCTGCGATACATAGCGACACTCAGGAATCACTTTTATGGGGTGTGACATCCAAGTGTGACAGACAGACGGACGGAATGCGTGTGTCGCCTGCGAAACATAGCGACACTCATCCAAGTGTGACAGACAGACGGGCAAAGGACAAAGTGATCTCTAAGTGTCGCTATGCTTCGCAGGCGACACAAAAATAAAGATATCAGAGCACAGAGGATAACCCCTCCCCGTCTTGTACGGACATTGCCTTACTCCTTTGGTCTGGATCTGCGCCTGAGGGATCATGTCACCTGTATGGCGACAGCTCAATATATAAATATAGCACGGGGAAAAGGGCTGATTTGTAAGCCAATCAAAGTGTATCGGCCTCAAATAATTTATGTCAACAGATTTAAATTCCAAGTCTATGAAGCACTTCACTTACACTTCAACAACTATTACTGTTACCTGACATTCCTTCAATAGACAAATAGTAATTCCCGTAACAACAAAAGAAATAAAGTCCATTTATTTCTATTTCGATACTGCCTCTCTCTTTCAGTGCGTTGAAAATCGGTTGTGTGTGGTTCCAATTTCTTTTTTTTTTAATTATTATTTAAATAACGTACCAAACGATTACAAAATTGAAAATTGGTGAAGAATATTTCGTAAAGAAAAAAAGTGAAATTTTCATTATCTTGAAAAGAAAACTTCGTTCTATATGACCTTCCGATGGTTTATTTCCTTTGCATGATATTCTCGCCTGTCGAAGTTCGGACATTTATGTGATAATCCGTTATCGGTTTTTCACCTTACACTTTCCATTCAAATGAAAGCAAGAGTAAAATTTCTTTTCGACAGCTTTTAGAGCTTTCGGGTTTGTAATTGATAAATTTTTGATTTTTACGCACGAAAAAAGATTTTTATCAATAAGCACTGACAGAACGTTAGAGTGTCTTTGTCTAGGAATGAGGCAAGGTTGACGAAAAAGAATTCATACAAAAGAGGAAATTCTTGATCTAAGTTGCAAAGTTTACATAGTACATGTAATTCACGGTGACCGTTTCTTTCACTCATCGTAAACGTCTTTATACGTCTGAAGATGTTGACGCATTTTTCAAACGCGCACGAATATGATCAATACCTTGCATTTGTATTCGAATGAAATTTAATGGATTAATCTATTACATAGAACTATTAATATAAATAATTACTGCTTCTGTGTTCCTATCATCTATTTCAAACACTTTGTCATCAACGCAATAGATATAAAAGTTCAGAACACTTTGTTTCTATTTCTCATTTTTCGTTATTATTGAAAAATTATGTTTGAAAAGTAGCGATATTTCTGTATCTCTTTTGTTTTCTACTTGCTATGCTATTGTCTGTCACTGACTACTTGCTTGATTATCATTTTTAAAAAAAATACACGTATGATACAAAGGAGCGGGCCACAGACCTTAAAAAAATAAAAAAAAATGTTATTACAATGCATTTAAAGAAATTCAAAGGAGGAAATATTTGACTGATAGACAGATATATATACAACTTTATAATGTTATCTTTCAGATTTACGATTCGTCTACTTCGCCAGATAAACCATCTATTACAAATCTTATCTTGTTTATGAAAGAAAAGTGAACTCGCTCGAATTCCCTCGTCCTTTTATGTTCTGTTTAATATTTACGTAATCTAGATGTTATGTCATGGGCAAATGTTGACCTTTCCATTTCCGGTCAAGGTACATTCGGCGATGAACATAACCGATGATAATCTTAATATAAAGAAAATATTTTTGGACTATTTCAATTTCTTGTCTTTCCGTTTGGGCGACCTGAAGCGCCGATGATTTGGAAGTATGTGTAAGAAAAACATTATTGTTACGCCCACTGGAGGCAATGATTTGCTTGAATCGCTATGTTTTCATTTAAGGACAAAATTTACGAGTGGCCAAACAGTGTAAAACATTCATATTAAAGGAAAAACACCTTAATGTGTTGTGTCACTATGTTTGTAGCCTGTATCCCTATGTCGAACTGTGTATCCAATGTACATTGTAATTATTGCCTGTCAACGAAGTTTTTCTCTCTTTTTTTTTGTAATTACGTAACAGTTTGATGTCTGTTCCTTTTGAACAATTCTGTCGTCTCGAGTTTACAATTTCTTACGACCTTATATAATAGAAAATTTCCTGAACAATCCAACAGCAAATCTGCAGATATTTGACTGAGATGACTTATAGAAAGGAACCCAGCCATTAAATTCGATATATTTTTGCGCGGCAAACTTAGAAGAAAAGAGAAATTGGACTCTGCGACTTTCGTTTACAATACTTCATCTCCAAACTGAAATTGAAATGGGACGGAGAGTGCTTTCCAGACAAAAGCCAAAAATATACTTGAAGTTCGCTTATTCGCTAACAGCTATAAATTTGTGGTTACGCATCATGTCGAACTCTGTGGTTGGAAAGGGGGGGGGGGGGGGTAAGAAAGAACAATTAATAATTACTTGAAGTTCACATTACTTTTCTCAAATCGTGAATCATTCATTACGTTCGAGTATGAAGTTATTTTTATTCTGCTTAATTAACACTTTAATTCTTTTGTCCCCTCTCATACATGTTCATGTATGTACCAGTTCAATTTTCATTACGAATACGGACTGGCATGGAGTTGAAGTATTTAGCACTGCACAATACGGTTCCTTGTCGTTTAATTCCGTACACATTGGTTCAAAGTACCATCTTTTTGTGGTCAGGTATGTGCATTAAATGCATTCCATGAGACGCCTCGTATAGATAATTACATTTTTATGTAAAACAAATGAGTTCACGTGCCTTAATGCACATTCGGTCATAAAAGTGTCAAATCACGTATAAATTAGCGGGGAGTTAAGTGTAATATGTCTTTTATCGACAGAAGATATTTGTGTTTATAAAGTCCTATCTAAGAACATTAATGTGTCGGAAAAAGATAAACCTATACTCAACAAATGAATAATTCAGTTACAAATCACTACTACGATAAAGGCATTTGGCAACCACGTGCAAGAATGTATTATTACATAGAAAATACTAGTCTCTCTCTCTTTCTTTAGACGATATAATTTATAATTATAGCCGATAAGTGTGATCAAAAGCTTTCCATATTCTTTATTCATAGTATATATAGTTGGGTAGGGTAGAATAAATCATAAAAAAAAAAAACAAATCTAGAGAAACAAGTTTTAGGTTGTTCTGTTAGTACCCAACCAATTGTTGCCAAGTTTTGACAGTCCCAGATGCCAATAAAGTGCCACTTGGTTTTTCTTTTCTATACATAGACAATTCCATACATCATCGTATATTTTCTGATTTCGCTTTTTTGTGAGTGTTACAAAAAACCCAACTTATAAACAGTTTATAAGTCCTTGATGATACCAAAATTTAGAGGGGATGTACGATCTCTGTAATTAAAAAAACCCAATATATTTGTACGAGTACAAAGAAAAAGTCCTTCTTCAATGACTTTTCATCCATGGTGACAAACTGAAAGATAATTTATTATAAGAGCTATAAATTATTAGGCATTAGATCTACTTCGTTTCATATGATATTACATAAAACACGGTGTAGTTAAAAGGCGTTTCCTTGTATATTAAATACACACTGAACAAATGTTTCAGTCATAATGGTTTCTATCAAATTATCTCGTCTTCAATAATAATTAAATACTATATATGGTATAGATATAAAAAATATAGGGAAAAAGAAGAATTCAATATATTGACAAGTGCGTTTTGTCTCACAAGGTCGTAATTCTGCAAAGACTTGTAGAAAGTGAAAGGGCCCGATCATCCACGCCCGAATGGCGGGTTAAACAGAAGAGATATAATTGCAACGTTAGATCAAACTTGGCACACTTTATCTAAGATAATGTCAATATGAAATTAAGTGCTTGAATTTTCAAACATCCTTTTACTGTATTGTCGGTTTGTTTGTTCAGCGCATACAATCGCATTACACCGGCCATTAAATATGGCGCGACAATTGTCCCACTCCTAAGACGCAACAAAAGTTTCCTATAGCAAAGATGAAAATACCTATTCTCAAACGTAGTGATGACATAGTGTGCGAGGGTATTCAAATTTTTATTTAAACACAACTTTTGTTGTTACAAAACCGTTCCTCCCTGGTATTTAGCCGCGTCGATTAAGTGGATTTGATAATTTACTTTAATTGCGAATTTCCTCTGACAGTCTTGAAGCCCGAAGAAAGCACCTGCACTAAAAAAAAATATAGTGCAATTATGATTGATCTTGTCAGGTTTTTTTTATAAAAAAAAGTAAGGTACAATATTATACTTTCGACACTAGTAATTTTTTTTTGCTCTTTATAATTCCAAGATGTGGGATTTCGGGTACAAAAGTTCTGTAAACTTCTGTGTGACTAAAATGTGTCAAAAATTTACTGCGTCAGCCTATAGTCTGTATCCTCCTGTTTCGTGCATTTAGACTCTTTGTTTGATACAGAACTTAGAACTAGATTTTTTTGCATTTCTGATATATATACGATGCAGCTTGTCCATATATCACACATTCAAAAGACAAATTCTCATACATCATTACGAAATCCGATATCTTTTTGTCCATTTTGCGCTGTATACTCATCTACTTTATTTTTTCGTTTCTGCAAAACTGCAAAACTGCATTCACTAATTATGTACTTGTATTACTCAATTCAAGAAAATGTCAACACATTCCAAACGACTTTGACGGGGAGTTGTCGTCTGCTTAATCCGGATATTATTTTCGGAGTTTTATTATGGGTGTGAGAATTTAATATTTTACTGCAATTATAATCTTCATAGTCTTTTGTATAAAAGGTAGAAATTCAACACTAGAATTCAGAGTCAAATTTCGTCAATTATATTTCATAATCATTTCTTCCGAAATGTCTCTGACGTGAACTTAATCCAACTTTGGTATCGAATATCGGGTCTCCGGTCTTTAGAAACCGCATAATTTTCCCAAGAGCAGACACAATTTTAGTTTTTATGATGCATTTATCATACAGCTTTCTTTACAATGAGTAGAAGCGCATGTTTTTTTATTTGCTTTGTGTAAAAGAGTATATCTACTAATAATTCTCCAAAATTATAAATCGGACTCTTTTCTCTACAAGATTTTATATAAGAGCTTATAAACTTTCCATTTCTTTAATTTTGATTAAATAAAATTCTTTCGTCTCTCTCAATAGAATGCGAGTACATGTAGTCAATAAAGCGCAAATGTGTTGAAAATCAAAAATGGTCAGAATTTGTTTAAAGAAGATTTGAATCAATATCATATTCTTCTAGACAAGTCTTTGAAAAATTATTTCGAATTTCATACAAGTCTTCCTTGTGGTCATTCCCTTCCCTTGGCATTCTATAAAGTTGTGACCTTCTATTTCAAGATCAAGCTTTCCTTCTAGCACAGCCTTTTCACTTGCTGGTCCTGAAGATTTTAAGTTTATGGCCTTGACCTTGGGGGACCGACTTTCGTTTAGCACTGGGCAGTTTTTCCGCAAGGGTATTCTATTTTCATATAGGTAACTCCTCCTTTATCCTCTTCAAAATAACAATCGAAAGTATTTACATTTTTTTTTCTTCAAAAACACATCTAGGTTTATTTTATCAAGAACAAAGCTTTGAAATCAGCCATTTGCTTTGTTTCGATATTCATATATATTGCAAATCATGCAGTGTATTGAACTACTGTCAAAAGAATCCATATCTCTCAGACGAATTTTAGAGACACTCTGTCTCCTAAAGGTTGATCTCTCCAAATTATAACAGGAACATAACAAACTCCCCGAAATCGATCGCGCCCGGTGTATCAAAAAAGAAGTATTTCGCGCGCCAATATTATTCACCATTGATTTACTATGAATGTTTGTAACAGTAGTATTAGTGCCCGGAACAACGGTGTTAAACAACCAGACAGGGGGCAAAATTGTTTCTATTGACTTTGTAAAATAGTTTGAAATGTTTTATGTACGAAATGTCATACAAACGAGATTGATGATGCAAGATATTTTGGAAAAACGATTTTACAAATGTTATCATAATAATTATTTGGAAGTTGTTGTCATCTATACTAGATAAATACTAGATCTGATAGATAAAAAAAACCCCTGCTATATGTATTCCTATAAGACATGTAAATACGATACAATTTTGGAATGCCCGTGAACATTTCGAAAAAGAAGAATTGAAATTATAATGAAAATCTTGAAAATGATCATGAAAATGAAATTGGTCGCAAACATGTACATACAATGATGCAAAACGTGTGTGTGGGTTTTGCACATTTCAAAATAGAATATTTCTTTAAATTCCTGTCGACCGCTTTGTCAATATAATTTTTGTCATTTTCGACCATTTTTCTAACAATCGAAACGTGCATCCATTTCCACTATAATTGATTTAATGATCTAATGGACAATTTTACAATCATATCATTGGTAGATAATTTCTGTACCGAAGGAAACTCCGTTTATTCCCGATATAGATAGCTGGGCAATCTTGATATTTTTGGAAAATATTTAATTTGAAAAAGGTATATAATATTTTATAACTCTTGAACAATAAAAAGCGAACCAAAGAACGCTTTTCGGATCAATTATCTGCACAATAATAAATTCAATTTCGGGTTTAACCGATACACTACACTTAGCGGATTAGATGAATGACTGATAATTCGCGAACTTTTTAGTAAAATTCAGATCGTAATCGGACCGGAATTGATCGGTTCTATTTTATTTCATGTCGATCGCGGTGACTGAAATTTTAAAGTAACATGATGTGGGGTCACTCTGTCCCGATGAAGATCTCGACTTATCGTCATGTCAGATATAATCTGATACATGCGTGAATCTAGAATTTTTTTTAGAAGACCGGAGAGAAGGGGGGATGGTTGCTAGAAGGTCATCCCGGGTTTCTGTGGTTGAAGGAGAGGCATGCCTTAGATTTCAGTGACTTTTGTCAAAAAATATGAATATGCTCAAAGTCTGAAAGGAGGTGTCAGGCCAAACGATCGTATCCTCATCATACCCCCTGGATGTGCTCATGTAAGAACTTGTACCCTCTGATACAGAATGGTTTGTGTGATTGAGTAAAATCTGTATGATACACTTCCTTTTTCTAGATGCACTTCAGTCTGTCATTTCACTTCCTTTTGACATGTTTGTTGGTACAAAATTAGTTACACATCAAAAAATTTCGATTGTGAAAATTTTAGAAATGAACTGTATGTAGCCCAAAAAGTTATTGAAAAAATTATCTTCCTTCATATTTTGTTATAATATCAATATTTATTAGTACATGTGCACCATATCTCTTTTTTCTCTATTAGATTTTCTGCATGCATGGTCCTATATATGACAATCAGAGTCTTTCCAAATTGTCATTTCGAGTCCATGCAGCAAAAGAAACAATGTGTTTGTATTATTCATTGTTTTGTTGACAAACAAACGCGAGTCAGTTATGTACTGACATGCAGACATTTATCACAGGTGAATGTGTCATTAATTAAGCTTAATTACTAATTGCAATCACTGAACATGCTGAGTAAATTATGGGGGCGGAATACTGACTTTGGTCATTTGAGTTAATAAGAGAAGAAACAAAATGGGGGGGGGGGGTTGTTCACTTTCAAGATTGTCAAAGAGTAATGTTTTATTTAACTGTTTGGTTGTTACTTTTTATTGTTTTATTTTACTTCATTAATTTTAGAGTATTCACTATTGTATCACTCCTTCAAAAGAGTTGTCATTTGAAAAAATCTTTACTCAATTTCACGAGCACTGAAAAGCTGATGGACCTAGTTTATTAACCTAAATTTGGAGAATTCTAAAAAAGTTGCGAAATTATCATAAAAATCTAATTATTTCCGATCCATATCATCTTTTCATGATCTCATAAAACTAGCAATATCCCTATCAAACTGCAATAAAAATTCAAAGTCCTATTTCAAGTTATCGATTGAATAAAGCAATAACTCCAAGACATGGCGATTAAACCATACTTTAATTTGACAGCATTTCAATTGAAGTCAATAAATTTGATTTTCATAAATACTGAGATAGAAGGGCATAAAACCACTTCACTTTCTATATACTTCAATCCCATTACATTTCGGAATACTGCACAGATTTCGGTGCTTTAAACCATCTTCAAAAAGAAGAGGTAATAAAATCTACAACCGTGCTAAGCTACCTTAATGAAAAAGTTTTCATATCCATGTTATAAATCGAGATAAGTTTAACCATACTTAAGGTTTACGAGCGCAGACTGATATCTATGAGGGTGGCGACCTCTATAGCACACGTCTGAATACATGTAATACATTTAATCAAATGTTAGTGGTGACCTCTATCTTAGCGAATATATATTAAAGATGAGCGTTATGTACACATGTTCATCTTAATCAAGTGTTAAGAAAATTCGAACATTTTCAAGTAGGATATTAAAATAATTGTGAAATTTTGATAAAATCTTAAATAAATTTTCATTTAATAATTTGCAATTTATTCATAATGATATGTACACATGTATCATAATTATATTTTGGTTCAGATTATGGACGTATCAAAATTATAGTCATGATATACATGTACCTAAAATGTATCGTGTGAACATAATGTTTTAGGGAAGAATCTATTTTTAGAGAACACAATGTACATCTATATTCAGCAGTTATACACTCACTTATATTGATATATTGTACATACGTACATTTTTTTGTACTTGTAAAATGTTAAAATGTAAGCAAGATTTTGATCAAATTGAAGTGCAACGGATTTCTTACAATAGAGAAAACTTTTCAGTCTGTGTAAACAATGGACTCTTTGAAAGCTTGGGAACGGTATCCCCCCTTACACAATAGGTAAAATCCCAACAGAGATTTATGATCGAAAGTATCAAAGTTCAAGTCATGTTGAATGTCTATTCTTTCGATCCTTATTGGAATATAAAAGAACAATTAAGACACAATGGTAGAGACACTTTCGAGTCTCCTGACGACGTCACATAAAAGCTCTGTCGTTCAGTTGCGAATGAAGGCGAAGTTATGTGTTCGTTTGTATAGCTTTACATGCATGGGAGAAAATAAAAGGAACTAATAATTGAGTAAGAAAAAAATAAAGGAAACAAAGTGGACCTGAAACATTCAAAATTGCAGTTTTTAGAGAGAGAAGATTAAAAATGAAAAGTCAAAGACATTGGATGAAGTGTAAGGGATAAACTCATACAGTAAGAAAAAAGGGAGGTACATTGTAGATAAGATTGCGTCGTCTAACCAAACGTATTTCTCTCACCATTATTGAGGTCTTATACAAATTTGTTTAACAAAAATGTTCTATGCTTAAAATGAATGTCGTACTAGATTACTAAGGGGGGGGGGGGTGTTACTTCTAGGCACAGATCATGGATCCGCCAATGATTGACGGGTACCCTGCATTCACCGTAATTTGGCCCAGCAATTATTATACCTATGAATGCCCTATCTTTAATATTTGACCATTTGTTGCATTAATCATTCACTACATATATGGAAAATCAATGCTTGTTTCTGAAGGTACGATTCTACGTTGAAAAGGTCCGTTATAAACTCGGGAGGAAATGGGGATATAAAAGCCTTACCGCCAGATTGCAACTATCTTTTGATATCGTTTCCCGATACAATTTTATTGAATTAATCTTTCTTTCGACCCGCGCCGCAAGACGGGACAAACAATTGACGGGGACACAGACTTCGCGCTGCTCAGGGTGGCGTAGGTGAAATGAACAAGCTCGAATCTAGAGGGGTAAGAGTGGTAAGAAAAACCTCTTGCAATTCGCTAAAAATCCTTATTTTTTCACGTCTTAAGATTATTTCTCAGAATCTCCATCTCTGACGGGCTAAATGGAATCCCCCCTCCCCACTATTTCAAATACCTAGATCAGCCAATGTCATTCTTATGTCGGATTCACAATATGGAGGAAATTCAGAGAAAAGTTGAGAAGGGTTTATAGATGTATAGATGGTGCGTGAGCAAAACTACTTCAAGTTTAAGCAAATAAAAAAGGCAAACTTTCATTTTTGTTAAGAAATATTAGTGGCTGTTCTAGACACCCCTAGATCCCCTCTAGATCAGCTCACATCTGCCCTCTACTCTTTCCGATGTTCATTGCCAATTTTCGGGCTAGGTAATATTTCATTTACCTGGACCTCGCATTCTTAACATTGAATCATTAATTTCAAGGGATTATCACAAATTCTTTTCTCATTACAATGTAAAAGAAAATCAAGACCGATATTTTTTTTTTTTCTTGCAGAGGTCTGATTTTATACTAAAGATATTTTCATCATAGAGATCGAAGAATGTTAGAATAATTCTATTATCTTACTATAGAATTGTAAGTAAATTAAAAAGATGAAAAAATCTCGTTTAAATAATTTACCAGACAGTAATACTTTCAAAGTCGATGTTATTACGTAAAAAGAAACACAATGTACAAAAAGGTGATTTTCGTACATTATGAAAATTGATACTGTAATAGAATCCCCCCTGTCAAATATAAAGAAAGAAAGAAAATTTGATGTAAAATTTTCTTTTTTTCCATACGAAAATTTGCCAAATATTGAGGAGATATTTTGAAAATCATCTCTACATATAAATGTAGTAATAGTAACAGTAATCAATGAAACAATTACACGTATAATCAGTTTACATGTACTAACCCATTCCAAATAAATCGGACAGCACTCCATTCCAGTCCGTCAGCGGTTTGTCCCGCGTCGTTATCATACTATATACTAAGTTGTATCTAAATCCAACTACTCAATATTAACTTAATTCTAAAAAATCCAAACAAAATTTTAACGTAAAATTCCCTTCCACATGCTTTACATGTGAACTCAACAGCTCGTTTAGGTGAAATTAACATATCGAATGCAAAAGTGTAAAAATACACTGTCACGTGACTACAGGTAAATTAGCATATTGACTCGAACTGTACATAATAATGCACAGTTCATTCCTTTGTAGGGAGTTTTAACAAAAGAGGATTTTTTAAATGGGTAACTGTTGCCGAGCGTACGAAAACTGCGGTGCAGCCGGGCGCATTTAAGGTGATATTTTAAAAGCACATTAAGGTAGACGAACAGCGTAATATCGTAACGGAGACACGGGAAATTTCATTGATTTTTTTCTATCTTTCTATCGTTTTGCTCGTTAAATCAATAATAACTCCCTTTTGAGTAATTCGGGGTCAATGAAATTGTTTGTAAAGTGACGAAAGATATTTTTATTCATTTGATGAAAGAGAAGGAAATCTGATGGACTATTTGAATGAAATATCATATGGTTTTTAGTTGGAGGCCACAGTTTTATCACACGAGAACGGAAATTCCTTAGAAAAATAAAGACCTTAAAGACAACACTTTAAGAGACGTTTAAATTTAGGACTACACTATTCGGTCCCAATGACACATCAACTTTCCTCTCTTTCAATTTTTATTCATATGTTGAATGTACGTAAATGTGATATCATATCATCATAGATCTGTCGCTCAAAACATAAAAGCATCTAATAAGCAGTATACCTTCCCTGTTATTAAATTCAATAAAAACTAAGATGTTTACACTTGATATCTTTCTACATCTAGCGCATATCAAATTTGTCTGGAAAATACATTTTTAAAATAAAAATACTTTCAGAAAATTCACAACTTATTTAACAAAAGCATATTGATAAAGACTCATTTATGTAAATCTGATTTCTGGTTGAGAAGAATTCCATGGCAACCCCAATAGCGCTACGAAAAGAAACACAAAACCAAAAGCAATTGGTTCATAAACAAAATTAATGAACGACAGAACACCGATAGGAACACCATCGTGAACCTCTCCTCCCTCCCCCAAATCCCACCACCACCACCACCACCAACACCAACACCACCACCACCACCAACACCACCAACACCACCAACACCACTACCAACACCACCACCACCACCACCACCACCACCACCAACACCACCAACACCACCACCAACACAAACACCAACACCACCACCACCAACAACACCACCACCACCACCACATAAATTAAGGGAAAACGTCCATAAGGCTATTTCTTTGTTATTTTCTGCTTTGCGTCCTCGTGATGGTAGGTTTTGAGCCCAAAGTCATAAAACAAAACAAAATTAAAATGTAAATTCTATACTGAAAATCAAATGCGTTTTCTTCAAAAATTAAAATAAAATTGTTTGATTTTTTTTTACATTTTATGTAAAAATGCAAGAGTAATGCAAAGATTAATTTGTTGACTAAAATCTGTTAATAATAAAATGAAACAAGTTTATATGAGATTCCACATAATCACATTATATGAAATTGCAACTTTGTTTGATTTGCTGGTTTGTTTTTCTCCCTTGCTGGCTGGTAGGTTTCTCAATTTCAAAAGGACGCAAAACTGAACTGAACTGAATTAATTACTCTTCACCTTTGCAAAGCAATGATACACAGAGATAAGCATATATAAACGTATATATGTATAATTATACAAAACAGAATAAAAACAAGTATTAGCTTTTACAAAAAGCTTGCCGTCAGTTAGCTGACGTTAAATATTGTAAAATTCTAGATAGATAAACTCGGAATAAAATGCATTTACCAATCGCACATTTCATGGCTTTTCCGTTTATTTCCGATTCAAGTGACGGAAAATTCCGAAAATATGCGAATGTTATAGAACGTATCGATACAATGACTTTTCGATGCATATTTCGGAAGAAAATACACTGATGCGATATGACTTTGATTTGTCAGGTCATCTAGACTCTTCAGCCGACGTAATGAGAGAATCCCATTCACAGATTTTGAATAACCTTGACGAATATTTGCATTTTATGCAATTGTCAACCAATCATATTGCCAAGAGGTATTCTATCCGTGCGAGTAGGTTACGAATGATTACAGTATACCGTCAGTCATGACTGACGGTAACAAGAAATGGCCTAATGGGTTCAACAACACAATACAATGACACCAAGCCACAAGAAAACACAGTCCAGTACCGTCACCAAACTTCATGACGGCGCTTACGTTCATTCGAATTTATAATATCACATGACCACAAAAACAAGACAACGTCCAACAAACACAGTCACAAAAGGCAACATCGTAGGGCAAACAATAACATTGCGAATAGCAAAAACAAAAACAAAACAAAACAAAAAAACATGCATGGAGCGACAATATAAAAGAAGAAAAAAAAAGGATGACGCTGTTGGATAAAATCAACACACATGATTACATAGATTAATCATAAATCCCCTAGCTTTCTCATTTGATTCCTTTGTTTTAGGAAGTAATAGTATCATTGACATCTTTTTGTTTAAAAAAAATCAATTTTATCAATTATATGACTGAAACTAGATTTAAGAAAATTAGTTTTTGGATCACCTTCTTACTCTTATTGAATGATATCATGTACACTTAACTCAAGTGAAATAAAGAATTAATAGGAGGATACAGTGTTTTACAGGAGGGGGGAGGGGTACAGAAATATATTGGCTCGATGAAAAAAGTTGTATTGGGTGAGGCGAAGCTTTACATTAAAGTAATATCCCGTCAGTAACATAATACAACATAATATCCGGTTCTTCTCGGCCAATCAGATTGCAAGAAATTTGCCAGAGGTGGGATAAGATATATTACTTGTACATGTACATTACTTTCAAATGGTAAAGGGGACCGTGCCTAAATTTATAGTTAATGTCAACGTCCGCCAAACATCATTAGGCTTCAAATTATGAGGCAAAATGAATGTATGTGTAAAAATAACATACGATGAACTTTTTGAATACCCAAAATAAGATGTATATGAAAAATGTAATATGCGTAGGGGGTGGACTTCAAAAGGAAATCCAACATAAAAATGTCAGTCGGAATACATTCATCTAATCTTAAAATTGGGTTAATGTATTTTAGGAGATTAAAAAAGGACATACTTTAGGTTATATTCTGAAAGGATTCGGTTATACTCTGAATGAGCTCTCTGAAAGAAATCAAATATTGGAGAGCTGGCTTTTATTTGTACTGGTCGGGTACATTTTATCGCCACTTTTTTCAACATATTTTACTCGAAAATCTTTATTTTTTCTTGTAATGTGATGAAATTTGCACACACTGTGACGCCAAAACACTAAATACAAAAGACTACAAATACTGTAAACCAACGAGACCACAGGGCAATTAATTTTCATATTCGAAAAGAAGAAACTGAAATATGATACAACTAGACTGCTGAAAATTTAAAGTGAAATTGAGATTAAATGCAGTGACAACAACCTGGTCAGATTATTCTATCCATAATTAGAATAAAGCTGGTTATCAGGATCAAGTATCCAATACCAATGTTTAACCTCTTCAAATTCATTAGCATCATTTTAGAGCAGATAAATTTACAACGTGGACAAGACCTGCACGTTTCGGGTATTTAACCTTCGTCAGTGATCCTCAATCTAAACAATGAAATATGGCCATAATCTGTGAAAATTGTGTCACCCAATCTTTGTGTGCGTGGAATATCAGAAATATTACATTGATACATCATGCGATAATTTAACTCAAATTACTGCAGCAGCTACTACAGTGCATTGCACGCTTACACTGGACTCTGGAGATTGTTCATTAGTTGTCCTTCGTGTTTCTATGGTGCTTTGTCATTGTCTCTGTCTGTCTTTCCGATTTTTTTCTTACGAGTGAGACAATTTTCTATTTTATGTTTTTTTAAAGAATTTGTAAGGCTTGCCTTTCTATTTGTGATTTTGGAATCAGATTTCGGCTTTTGTTGACTTTCATTCACTGTTATACTAAACATGTGTATTTGAAATTTGCAAAGATATCAAAAGGACGGGTTTTCACTTTTCAGAGCCCATTAGAATTTGTAAACAATAAATAATAATTCTTGAAAATCCCCGAGAACATTCTCATATATGGTAACGATTGAATCCATATTAGGTATGTTCATGGAAGGACTTCATACCCCCTCAATATAATATCCTGTGCATCATACTCAAAGTACTGGAGCATTGTCATTTAAACTCAGTCAGGTTTTTCAAATGAGTTAAAGAAGATCCCGATGACAATCTCAACAGCACTCACAATAGAGCACAAAATTGAGCATCGACGGACCCCTAGCAAGCTAGAAGTGGGGCCAGGTGCCCGGGAGGAGTAAGCATCCTCTGTTTGGCTAGCCGCACCCGCCGTCGATGTCCATGTATGAAAACGAAAACAACACCCAAAACACATGCACCGTCTGAGGTTATATCTATATGGAAAGTGCTATGAAAGTGAAAGTGATGACACCGATGCTAAGAGGCATTTTCCCACCGTTCTTAGATGCAGACCTCGATTTAAATCAATTGATATCAGCAGTCACGATTTTCATTCAAACTGTTTTGTTCATGAAAATGTGAAAATGATCAACGTTCATTATTACATATATTGACCTCTTTCAATAATTAAAAGCGGCACTAGAAAACTTTTATTAACTTGAAGAATGACCCGGCTTTGTATTCAGATAAAATCAAACACAAACTCTGGGAGAGGGATTAGAAAAATAAGCATTTCTACAAATTACATTTTGGAAGGTCCGATGAGTTTGAGGTAAGATATATATTTCAGTATTGATCCCTTTTTCCGTACAACATTTTCTCTTATAAAATTTGACCTTGTGGCCTTGAAAAAATATTAATATGATGAATGACTTTAGGATCTATTACATGTAAATGGAAATTAAGCACTTTCATCATCCCTTTTAATGGATATTATAATACATGGATTTGGACAGATTTGCATCTATTTCGAATTATTTTTCTTTCAAAATAACTTCAAAACTACTGCAATATATCATAGAATGAAATATGACTTTTTCAGTAATGAATCTGAACATCAAAGATATGGCCTTCCTTACGATTCATTAGCGATGTCTATACATTTCGCAATCCAATTTTTTTTTTTTTTTTTGTATACTAGTATGAAATATCACCAACTGCAATCGAAAAATTATGTGTTTGAACTGCATGGAAAACATACATCGAGCTCGAGAATAACGTGTTTTTTTCATATCTTATACGCCCATCAATTATGATTTTTTGATTCTGGTTTTGGATGAAGAAAATTAAATTGATTTTTTTCTTCGTTGGTGGACCAGGAGTCCCCGAGGGCACATGTAGCCTAGTTCGATCAACTTCGGTTGATCGTCTGTCTCTTCAAAGCATTCGAAAATTTCCGTTGGTTACCAAATTTCTTGATATTTTAAAACGTGCATCCTGTAGCATCATATCCCACCCATCCTGCTTCGTCTTTCGGTACATATTGGACATCATAATTTTCATACTCTTGGCCATATTACATTGTTTAGATTAAGGATCACTGACGAGGGTTAAGTACCCGAAACGTGCATTAAGAAATGAATCTTATATTTTTTCTGTTGATGCAGGTATCACCCGAAAAATTGGACAGAAAACTGCATCAATGCGCGTAGCGCGTTGATGCAAAAGTTTTCTGTCCAATTTTTCGGGTGATACCTGCATCAACAGAAAAAATATCAGATTCATTTCTTATCTTTTAATTATTATCTGTTTATGGATTCTTGGATCTAAAAACAATCAATCACCGCACTATATTTCGTAAGTTGGAGAGTTTCGCAGTGATACGTCTGCCAAAACAAGTTATGGCAGCCGCCATGATTCAAACAGCGAACGATCGTCTCTCTATATCTTTGGAATAAGGACCAGTTTGAGCAAATTCTACATGCACCATTAATTTTTGAGTAAGTAGAAAAGAAATGGTACCCTTGAAATGATAAGCAAACATCAACAAATTGTATTTTCAGCAACGACTTCATTCGTGTTTGAGGGAACCCCGGTTCTAAAAATAGTGCTATAAATAGACTTCCGTGAAAAATTGTGTTGATCGATGTATCAACAAAATTTCTCAGCCAATCAGAATCTTCGTTTCTTGAAAATGACAATGGAAATTAAATGATTGTCTGGTCCCTGCTGCAACGTCATCTTTTCTGAAATGATGCTATTGAATTTGAAGACGTTTAACATTTGAAGTTTATTGTGCAAGAATGTATATATTTCCTCTGGATCCGAAGTCATAATGGATATAGAAGCCTATTTCATTAAACACCGTTAATCCCGCCCTAATGAAAAGTACATATTTTCTTAAATTACCCATGATCCTTTTTGTTCTTTGCCTTGAAATTTCAATCATGCATGAATTTCATTTTTATCAATTTAATCTCTCTTTTATTTATTTATTTATTTATTTATTTATTTATTTATTTATTTATTTATTTATTTATTTATTTATTTATTTATTTATTTATTTATTTTTGCTAAATTTGCAGCATTTTTAAAAGGCAAAAAAATCTTTATAAGTAATAACATATTGAACTCTATACCAGATACAATTACCAAATTATGTTTTTGGGATAGACAATAAAATCGTAAATTTCAGGGTAGGTCATATTCAAATCATGTGACTGGAAATTAACATATAAGAACTTTGATTTATATCATGAGAAGAAAATGACAAGAAGAATAATTTTTATTTATATTTTCCCATTGAAATGATTGATGTTAAGACGAATAAAATCTTTGAAGTTAATCTTGTCGTATCAAGAGCAAAATAGTTTGAAAGAAAGTCGTGACTGCTGGCATCACTTGGGTCCATATTAAGAACAAAGCATTGTAAACCGTTCATGTTCCATTTTCTTGCATCGCTGGTACCTAGCATTCACTTTGATAACCCAGTTTAGATAATACATTTGTACAATATAATTAATATCATTCTCCATCACTCTTAGTATGATGTACTTTATATTGAAAATAAATTGACCTTCTAAGAGAAATTCGAGTTCTTTTCATTAACTTAATAATATACCTACATTTTTCTTTAAACCTGCTCATGGGATTCTACCGAGACTCAGACCATATATACCTCGGGGATGTTCAAGGGATTTTTTCCCAATGACATATACACGATGCACATATTCTATATGGTTCACACATCGTCACAAATAAACTTGTACCATAAAATCAGTTCATATTGAATAACGTATCGGTTAGATATTTCTTGGATTCTATTAAGCGTGTAACGAATAAGTGATCCGGATAATCAACCCTATCTTATTACTGATAAAATAAACTAACCGGATTCTTTATTTTTGGGTTGCGCCCTGCTGTCACTGTTTTGACATTCTCCAGTCTATATGTGTCTTATTTGGTCTTTAGGGTATCCGTTGTACAATATACCGGTAGTCATTTTACATAGCGATTTAAACAACTCCATTGTAGAGTATGGTACATTTTATGCCTGGTAAAGTTCTACTATATTTTTCTGAAAGGTAATGATGCCCTGAGTACATGTACAGATATACATGTAATATTCCCGGGTCTTGGAAATCGAAGGTGACTTGGGTATTTTGTACATGTTATATTATATTGAGAAAATATTCTTTGTTTTTCTAGACCCAAAATTATTATTTCTGGACTATTGACATTATAACCTTTCAGAAAATATACAGTTTATAGTACCTTAACAGGCATGGAAAAAAGCTCTATTGTGTTGCTTTTTGGAATGGGTGTCTTTCCTGCTGTGGAATTTGCTATTTATCCTCGCCATCAAAACATCTGTCACTCTCGCTTATTTTCTTTTATTCTTTATTGTATATGTAGGTATAACTGCTCTACTTTACGGTTATCAATTTACAAGCCATATTTCAACTTGTCTTTCGGTTTCACATATGCATGTACCATCACCTGTTTCGATGTCAAAAGTCAACTTTAAAACCCCTCTCTGATGATAGATGACGATATATCCTTTGTCAAAAACGCAAACAGATATACCATCTTCGTCACCTTTTTAGCGAAACATCAAGGATTTCATTTTACAATTTCTCGCCCTAGTTGAGGAGGAATGCGTTTTGAAACGCCTTATTTAATCGCTTTGTCTTTTATCTTTTCTCTTTCTTAAGAAACTAATTGTTGCTAAAGAGTTTTCTTCAAGAAGTTTTTGTCAAAGATAATATCTTGTCAAGATAATTTATCTTTTTGACAAGTTAAAATGATTTTGCAGTTTCACTGCTATTGTGTATTCATCACTTACTTATTTGTGGAAAAAAATGAGGTAGTATACCGAATGGGCATTTTCGTGTCATGAAATTGAAAATCAAGTGTTAAATTTCTCTTTTCTTTATCTAATGTTATAAAAGAATTTCATAAATCTCCTCATGTGATATGTATTGCATTTGCTTTACTAAGATTTTAATATTCTATTTCTTTTTTTGAAAATGGGGAGATAATGTCGACGAATTGCATAAAAGATAAATCGATGATGATGATGATGATGATGATGATGATGATGATGATGATGATGATGATGATGTCAAAACTGTAGTAGTTCGTCTTGTTGTAACACAATTTTCAGTAAATATCAATTTTTATCATGACTTCAAATAAAGGTATGTTTCCTGACCCAGTTTTTGTAAACTTCAGTACATTTTATGTCAAATTGAGTGGATCGTGTTAAATGGACAATGTCACATTAAGATGACATTTACAATCTCTAGCCAAGCCACCATAACATGTAATCTGATTGAGAAAAACCGACAAAATTGTTTGCTGAATGTGAAAATGTTATTTCTTTTTTGTATTTTACGGAAACTAATTTTCTAGATAATAGAAAACACGTCAGAAAACGTGAGTTTTATCAATCTGCGCCATCGTGTAATACGTTTTCTCCTATGAAACCGAGTCT
>VSWD01000003.1:36487238-36578001 GCA_033119305.1 Pinctada imbricata
CCTATCACTTACCATTCAAAAGCTATGCCCAAGATTAAAGTTTTTCAAAAGTAGGTCAAACTCCAAGGTCACAAGGTCAAAAATTTTGGTATCCATGGAAAGGTCTTGTCACAAGGAATACACATGTGAAATATGAAAGCCCTATCACTTAACATTCAAAAGTTACACCCAAGGTTAAAGTTTTTCAAAAGTAGGTCAAACTCAAAGGTCAAGGTCACAAGGTCAAAAATTTTGGTATCCATGGAAAGGTCTTGTCACAAGAAATGCACATGTGAAATGTGAAAACCCCATCACTTACCATTCAAAAGTTATGCCCAAGGTTAAAGTTTTTGCGGACAAACAGACAGAATACAGACAGACCAAAAGAACTCTGTAAAGCACTATTCAAATCGAACCGACCAAGCATGAACCGAGGGTAACCGAATTTTCAGTTAACCGTGACAGCCCTTACAAAACCCATCAAAGTATCATGTACGTAACTGTAATGTACTTACTGCTATCTTAAACTAGATAACATATTCATTGCAAACACGGCAAAGGTTCATGCCAGTCATCCTCTACCTAGTGACAGCAAAATGATGACCTGTAAAATGTAAATAAATCAGATTTCAAGCTTAACTACTTTGTCACATTCTAGAAAGATTAGACCTACCTGAATCTATAAGTAATTATTAAGTTGGGTGCATACAAGTGTAGATTTCAAAGAACAGACTGATTTTTATGATTGAAAGTATAATATTGAAAATATTGGTTTTATATTATTATTGCATTTTATCATGTCACAAGGGGGAGGGATGTATACGTGTGTTTTGACATCAATTTTGTATGACAGACAAGTACATGTGTATACAAATCTCATGTACACAGAAGAAAGAGAATCTGTTTACCAATTGAAAAAATGATATTGGCATACCATCCTTCCTGTATATTGTGCAGCATCTTTTACAGAAAGGGCATCATTTTAGAAGCCAAAGTCCAACATACCAGTGACGTACCAGTGACCACTGAGCATCATCGTGTACATGTAGTAAGGTGTAGATCCGTCAACGCTACAAAGAGGAATCCAAAATTAAATTCCAATGTTTCAGATCTAAATTTTTTATATAATCAGTCTGAATGTTCCCCCATAACAATATTTCCTCCAAATTGGCTAGAGTTATCTCCCTCCTTGAACACATTGAACTACAACCCCATTAGACTCTTCAGAACTAGCCATGCTAACTGTTTGTGTTCTTGAATAAAGACACGCCCCTTGTTATTGAAAAAAAATCATTCCAAGGAATGCATGTGTCGCCTGCGAAACATAGCAACACTCAGGAATCACTTTTATAGGGTGTGACATCCAAGTGTGACAGACGAACAGACGGACAAAGTGATCCCTAAGTGTCACTATGCTTCGCAGGCACACAAAAATGATGACGCGATTTATTCAAGCAATTGGTGATGAATAGTCATTCTCTGAAGTGCTGACACGTCAAAATATTCAAAACAACACTTATTATGATAAGGAAGGGTAAGATATCATGCATCTTCTCAAGACAAATGTACAAAACCACTGGACCAATGAGAATCGACCTTAAGTGTCCTGATTAGCATACTAAGCGAAGGTTCGAAATAAAACGGACACGCCCACAGAAATCTGCCGAAGACGCTGGTGTAAAATATTTAGCAATACCTTTCTTATGTTTCATAGATATGTCAGTTACTTGATTAGGTAGCACAATCGAATGAAAACTATCGAAATATGTGTGCTGATTAATTGGCTAGTGATGACAAACTCTCAAGAGACATAAATTTTGAATGCTCACTCGACATGCTAGATGGCGCTCAGAGAATTGTGGGAAATATAAAATTTTTTATTTGAGATCCAACAAGGGGAAGCAAATTATGTACGCTTGTTTTGAAGAGATTGATATCGCAATACGCATTGGATCAACCCATCATGGGATCGGCCGAGCCCTACCTATAATACTTAAAAAAGCTAAGAAATAAAATCATGAACAATTTCTTTTGGTATGCAGCAGTGCTCCAAGTTGCGACTAAATTGGTCGCATTTGTGACTGAAAATTTGGTTTTGCGACCTTAATTTAAATGAACTTGCAAAATCACGACCATAAAAAAAATTGAGCGCCAAGTTAAGCAAGTTTTGTACTTATGTGCAAGAATTAAAATTTAACCCCAATTCACGCTATTACGTAGTAAATAAATGAAAATAGACAAACAATCGCCGAGGAGAGACTATGAGCGGGACCGTGATATCTTTTAAAAGATGTTGAAACCGGTATTTTGTCGGTAAAAACTACTCAGTCATATGCAATTGACTGCTAACCTTCGATCTTATATAGAAGTACTATAGGCGTAAACTACGTGGACATTATTTTCATAATGTTTGAATAGGGGTGTTTGTCAGTTTTAAATTAGAAAGTTTTTTCTCAGAAATGTACGTTCATTCTCTTTCGACCGTTCTTCAATTTATGATAATAAAAAAATCTTTCAGATGCACACGAATTACAGATTTGCTTCCGTGAAGTAAAATGTAAAGTACCTTTCTAAAATCGATAAAAGAAGACTACTGACACATATACGTACATGTTGTACACTTATTAACAATGTTTACCACGGCAACGTCTACCCCGGCAATCCAGTTATCTATTTAGCGATGAATGCAATTATCTTTAACGTACAATGAATGGCTTCATACACGTATACACTTTAGAATGTCTGTGATTTGTAAGTACATGTAAGACTTTCATCAAGTACAATTTTCTTTCTTCGTTTTAAAACTTTGTTTGCTACTGGCGAAAGATAGCTTGCGTGAGTCCTGACGATGCAGGGATTAAACTGATTATGTCAAAGTGTTTTCTAGCGAGGCTTTCCCTGTATAGACTTAAAAAGTTATTTATGAGAAAATACAGATTTTTGTTTCTGGAAAGTCAATTATACACAAATAGGGACCAAAAATTTGCTTATTGCGACCAAATTTTGGATATGGCGACCGAAATTTAAGCAAGGTCGCTTTTTGGCAACCAAATCTTGAATGCTACTTGGAGCACTGTGCAGCTATGAAAATGCTAGGTGGCCCTAAAGACCCTATCTGTTTTTCAAATTTTTCACACACCCCCCCCCCAACTCAAATCATATCCTGTATCCGCCCCTGATGAATGGTTCCAGGATCTTTCGTCATGTTCGTACCTATTCCTGTTTGTACCGAGATTTTTCGTACGGGATCTTTCGTACCTGTTACTGAGATCTTTCGTACATATTGCAGAAAAAAAAAAATTATGTTTCTGCTATATAGAGCTGAGTTATTTGAGCTCCTCAAAATTTGATAGTGGGATCTTTCGTACTTATGTCTGGTGTTTGACCATTGTCGGAAACCCCCGCTTGGTCATGCAAGCTCACCTCCCGTGGGTCATAACGACAGAATTGTCGCTGGATAGCATTACAAAAATCTAACATGTCTAATGCGAGTACTTGTTGGTTAATTTGTTATCGATAGCAAAATATCATCTATTTTATTTTTTCCATCAACAAAAGATGCCCTAAATAATGTTGACAGTGATTAATATTTGTTAATTTTAGGAATTACAAAACAGTATTGCTTACATAGTGGCTTTAAATGGCTAATTCACTGACAACATGGACAAGTAATCGCATTAGATTTTTGTAATGCTATCCAGTGAAAATTCTGCCGATATGACCCACGGGAGAGCTTGCGTGACCGAACGTGGGTTTCCGACGATGGTGTTTGACTGTCTCACGAGTTTATTGGAAAATCATCTATTGGTACGAAAAATCCTGATAATACGCAAGATCGCAAATACAGCGTGTGCAGCGTGTCCGTTCTGATTTTTCATTTAGTCACCTAAATACCTAAACCATTGTTCAAAATTTGGGCACCTTTTCTGCCCAAGTAAATTGATGACGTCATAACAATGGAGAACAATCGAATTCGTATAGTCTTGGTTAGAAGTATTTGCGATCTTCCGTATTGGAACGAAAAGTACAAAAGAACTCAATACGAAAAGACTAGAGTTGTAAAATCAGAAAAAAAATTTGACTATCAATTATCGGAAACTATCGGAGGAGTACATCGATATCACAATCAGAATCAGACTTTTTTATTTTGAAATGTTGTATGTTTTGTATCTTCAGAAGGAGAATACTCAGGGCGTACGTATGCAAGTAGATCTTGCAAACAACGGTATTTATCTCGAGGTTTGCTTTAGACATGATAGAAGGGGGGCCTTCCTTTTTCTTTCTATAAAAGCCAAAACAGTCCCATGCTGCGGACTTAGTACTACCGGGATATGGATAAATCTGCTCTTCCTCAACTGGTAACTTTGCCAAAGCGATCGCGTCTAGTTTTTAGTTTTGAATTATAGCAAAGACTTTTCGCACTGAGATCATTTTGTGTAACTTCAACTGCGACAATCGATTTTAGAAATCATTATCGTCATCGATAGTCAGCACTTTTCAAGATTCAGCGACTATCATTACAACACTAGAAAAGACATCAGTATGAAAATCCTGACACCCTGAAGAACATGTATCTTTAAGTTTACCCAATCCTTCCCATGGCAAAGGGGTTACCGGCAAAGGCTGAAAGGGAAGGGGGGGTTAGCTTGTAACAAAGTAAACAAAGATTTTACCTGGTACATGTTCCTTTTTAGGAGGAAGTAATCATACAAATATGTCTAAATATATAAAAAGTGATCCAAATAGTCCACAGGATCGCCGTGAAATAAAAGCAAGAACAAGAAAAATTAGCGCGTGGGTCGAAGTGACCAAGCCGGCGTCTTTATTTTGGGAAATGCTTGTTAAAAAGTAAATATTAATGACTTAGAAATGCATCTTACCATTTATCGCAATGGGATTACCCAAATAAACATGTTTTGTTTAGTTTCTTCGTGGGAAAACAACTTTAAACCCGCTTCTGAGTTTCCTCTGTATACAAATAAAATGCTCGCCTCTGATTGGTCAATATTTGATTTGAAATTGTGCTAGCGCGAACACAGAGCCCGCTGTATTTTTCGGCGTTTTTTCACTCTCTCTTTCTTTCTTTTCTTTTCTTTTTCTTTCTTTCTTTCTTTTTTTTTTTTTTTGATTGTTCTGTTTTTTATTTCATATACATATATTTTGCCATAATGAATAATTTTATTTTAAACCTCGAAAAGAAAATAAATATTCACTAGGCCTAGAGGTGATTAGCAGGTGATTTTGTGTTTCCAGCTCGGAGATCCAGACAATTTATACTGATCGAGTATCAGTGGCGGATCAAGCGCTCCTTTTGCTGGGGGATCAAGGGGCGAATTTTGCCGATTTTGTCTGTTGTTTTTTCTGTAAATGGACCAAAACATACCTGGTTATTTGAAGATTTGGAGTCAGTGCCGTGGATGGACGTTCTTCGTATTTTTTTAACTAGTACATCTACATATTTTTTTTTAAGTTGCCATTTTGATATTTATATGTTGTATATGATAAGGAGAGGGCTTATGTAATGTTGTTATAACTTTTGCCCCATCCTATTTCATGTTATTATGAAATAAAATATGTACAGCAGATATTAATGTCAGCAGCGGATCCTTAGGTTCATGAGCGATCAAAAAAAAAAAAAAAACAAAAAAAACAAAAAAAACAAAAACAAACAAAACAAAACCCCATCACTGCACATTTGACAAATAATTGGTGATTACAAATATACATACATGTAATTATTTTGAGCTTCAATCAATTTATTTCTTTATCTTTCCCTGTAATAGTTCCGGCATAGAAAAAAAAAAGTTTTGAGGAAATGCACACTCGGGTGCCGATCCAAACATGCTGTCATGAGGGCGCGCAAATATCTTCAAGTTGGACATGATTTAAAAGTGCCCCCTCCCCCCCCCCCCCCCCCCCCTTGCGACTCTCATATCCATGGGTACGCAGCGTGAACCCTTATAGGTCACAGGATTTTGGACTTCAATAATTTTAATGCTGCTTTTAGCTTTTTTAAAAAATATTTGAAATTTTTAGGGGCGGGGGGAGTTTATAGGGTATAAATGTAAGACACTCGGGATTGAAACCATCCATTCAACTACAAGAACATCATATAAAGTTCAGTAGTCATTTTTATCTGCATTTGATATTTTGATAGGGGCCATTTATCAACACAAATGGGAAAGGGTGGGATATATAGAACAACTCGACGAAATTCTTAAAAAATGGCACTCGCTTATAATTAGAACATATCGATATATAGTCTTGTATTCTCGTGTAAAAGTAACTGACATGCGGATGCAAATTACACGGGTTAGTGATTGTGTACTTGTCAAACTGTAAAAATGTTCAATTGTCTGGATACCTCTAAGCACAGAACTGGACACTTACATGTTTCAAAGCAGACCTTAAAATAAAATGAAATGAAATGAAATGAAATAAAATAAAAAAAAAAAAAATAATAATAATAAAATAAAATAAAATAAAATAAAATAAAATAAAATAAAATAAAATAAAATAAAATAAAATAAAATAAAATAAAATGAAATGAAATGAAATGAAATGAAATGAAATGAAATGAAATGAAATGAAATGAAATGAAATGAAATGAAATGAAATGAAATAATTGATAATAAAAAGAAACATAAAAATGATATGCTGATTATAAATAATTGAAGGAACAAAAGAAAAAAAAACGGACAAAAAGAATTGATGAATAAATCGCTTCTTTTATGATGTAAAAGTAACTGACACGCGGATGCAAATTACACCGGGTCAGTAATTGTGTACTTGTCAAACTGTCAAAATGTTCAAATGTTCGGATACCTCTATGCACAGAACTGGACACTTACATGTTTCAATTTAACAAAAGAAAAAAATGGACAAAAAGAATTCAAATGTAAAATCAGCTGATAAAAATGATTTTTTGAAAATAAAGTCATTTATATTGTAATTTAATATACATGTACTGGCATATTTCTAAATAATAAGTTGAAAAACAATTAAATATGAAGAAAGGAAAAATGAAATAAAATATATATCTAAAATATTGGAAAAAAGGAAACATACCATGCATCAGTTACCATATTCACACACACACCCTCAAAGAGAGAGAGAGAGAGAGAGAGAGAGAGAGGGAGAGAGAGAGAGAGAGAGAGAATTTTGATAACCCATAATGGTAAATAAACAGTTTTCAATGTATATTTTCCTAAAAACAATATGCGTCTTAGTCTAGAAATATATAAACTAATTATATAAATAAATAAATAAATAAATAAATAAATAAATAAATAAATAAATAAATAAATAAATAAATAAATTAACTAATTAATAAAACACAGTCGTTTCTTACATAAACACAATAATATAGTGTTTTTATTTTATCTAAAAAAATAAATAAATAAATAGATAGATAAGACAAAGTCGTTTCTTATAGAAATGCATTAATATAGTGTTTTTACTGTATTAAAATAGATAAATATATAAATAAATAAATAAATAAATATATAATAAACAAATAAATAAACAAATAAATAAATAAATAAAACCCAGTCGTTTCTTATATAAATACAATAATATAGTGTTTTTATTGTATTTAAATAAATAAATAGATTAGATAAATAAATAAATAAATAAATAAATAAATAAATAAATAAATAAATAAATAAATAAATAAATAAATAAATAAATAAATAGATAAATAAATAAATAAATAAGTAAATAAAATGAGGAATCATAAGCACAAGTTTTACAATTATCAATATATGACAGAGAAGATTTTTGGATTATGTAATAGGCAGGTAAAATTTTGTCATAATTTTGAAAGTTACCATATTTATCGAATTCGATTGGTCATTGCTACGACCTTTATATCCCTCAAATTTGATTGACAGGAATAGCTAGGTGAGGTAGGAGTTGCTCATTAGCATAATTGATTGACATGTATGGGTGATGTAGTGGTAACTCATTAGCATAATAAGGACTACGTACTGTGTTTCTATGTCATACACCGCTGAAATCATTTGAACGCCGCTTTTATCACGCCAATCAAATCTACTGCACTCATGAAGTGACAAGGTATTTGAAAACCAAGCCAATGGCGTTATCTCAGTTTAATAATAAAAAATAGGTAGATTTTCAAAAGTAATCAATCAAAGTAAATTAAATAAATTCACATGTAAATAGATTATAAAATAATTAAATAATAAAAAAAAAAACCAAATTGATGAAATAAACAAATTAATAAAAAAAAAATAAAATAAAATTAGTGAAAATGATTAACAAGGAAAGTAAACAGATAAAAAATAAATAAAAATAAATAAATAAATAAGATAATTAATAAATTAATTATAAATAAATTAGTAGAATAAGTTAAAATAATAAATAAATTAAACAATATATTAATAAAATAAATTAATTAATAAATACATAAATTTATTAAATAAATAAATGAATGAATAAAATAAATAAATTTATTAAATAAATGAATAAAATAAATAAATGAAAAAATATATATAAATGAAAAAATAAATAAACTAATAAAATAAATTAACTAACAAAGTAAATAATTAATAAAAAATAAATGAATTAATAAAATAAATAAATTAAAATAAAAAAATTATTTTAAAAAATTGAAATAAATTTAATTAAATAATAAAATCAATAAACTAATAAGATGAATGAATAATAAATTAATTAATTAGTAAAAAGAAACTATTAAATTAAATAAAAACATCAATATAATAAATTAATTAATGAAATAAATAAATTGATAAAATAAATAAAATAATAAAATTAATGAAATTGAGAAAATAAATTAATTAATAAAATAAATTAATAAAAATAAATTAAATTTATTGATAAAAAAATTAATTATAATAAAATGAATGAATTAATTAAATAAATTGATAGAATAAATAAATTAATAAAATAAATAAAGTATTAAAATAAATAAATTAATAAAATGAATAAATAAATAAAATAAATAGATTGATAAAATGAATAAATTAATAAAATAAATTAATTATTAAAATTGATTAATTAATAAAATTAATTAATTAATAAAATTAATTAATTAATAAAATTAATTAATTAATAAATAAATTAATTGATAAAATAAATATCTTAATAAAATAAATTAATTAATGAAATTGATTAATAAAATAAATAGATAAATAAAATGAATTAATAAAACAAATAAATAAATGAAGAAATAAAAATAAAAAAAAGAAATTAATGATAAAAACTTTATCAGGTTTACGCAACTGCGTAAACTATAGAAGTAGTTACATATAAAGTTTCCGCAACTGCGTAAACTATTTGAAAAGTTTAATTAGGTTTCTGCAGCTGCGTAAACATATTTAACAGGTTTCATCAGGATTCCGCAACTGCGTAAACCATTTGTTCCAAGTTTACATTGCGGAAACTTGTTGAAATGAAATGGAAGGAAATTTAACAGGTTTCATCAGGATTCCGCAACTGCGTAAACCATTTGTACCAAGTTTACATTGCGGAAACTTTATCAAGGAAAATTTATCAAGTTTCATCAGCGAAAACATTGCGTAAACTTGCGGAAACTATATGCCAGTTTACGCAATGCGGAAACTTGTGGAAACCTGAAAATATCAAGTTTACGCAAGTTTACGCAGTTGCGTAAACCTGTTTTTTCGCCCAGTGGAACAGAAAGATTTATTTTTATCAATGCGTACTAATATCAAGTGACTCTTCCTGTTGATATAAAAAAAATAGTTCCTTTGAAATGATCAAGGTAAGTTCATTTTTATGCATATTTACAAACCGGAAGTGACATTTTAGCTGCATAGAAACCATCTGCCTCGTGTCATAAATTAATTTTTTTGAGTTTGTTCTTATTTTTTGATGACGATGAAAAAAATCATGAGTGACCTTGACACTTCAACGGATCTTGTCTATTTTTTTCATCAGGTGTCAGAAAGGGGAACGATGGTGTCAACTGCTTTAAATACTAATGCTGGCAAAAAACAGACGTTTATTAGGCTAAATCTGTGTAATAAAATGTTGAGAATTTTTATTTCAGTAGAAATTGTCCCATTTTATCTTGCAATAATCCAATCTCTTCATTTTATTGGAGAATTCAAGCGTATGATTTATCAATTTTTTTGAGAGAAGACGAAAAAACGTATGAGTTGTCTCTCTTTGCGGGAGACGGTTTTTAACTGGTAAATTTGATAGTGCCCCCCCCCCCCTTTATTTTTACTTACACCTTTACCTCTGTATCAAACAATGAAATGATTAAATGAATTTAAAATATGAACATGATTATTTTCAATCATCTACATACCACTGATGAAATGCCTCGAACATACTAAAGTCCTGTCCCATTTGTCTTCGCCTGTTATATCTGCCCTGTTTATAGCACCTTTCCATAGTCTTCGCCTTTCCTCTGACAATTTCAAAGTCTCATCGCCCTGATTACGTATTATTGTTGGGACTTTATGAAAGGAAAATTCCTTGTCGACCCCGGGTCGCTTTGAGCAACCAACCACGCCGCAAATCGGCATCTTGGGCGTATCAAATTACCGGTACATGGCATTCACGTACACAACGCTAGGGAAGCAAAATGGCGGATACGGCTGTGCACATGTTTTGGTGACGTCATATGAAAACAAAGGATTAAATTATCATTTCTAGACTGGAGTTGCCTGCTCTTACTTTGCAAACGCGTCGCGAAGATAGATATTCATATCTAGACAAGAACATTTCAAGGCCTAACGAACTTCGTAAGACACCTGATGAAATTCAAAGGATGTATCACTGATAATGGTATGTGGTTTGTATTGTTTGATCAACATGTAATATTCCTTTGTATAGTCCTATATTATACTTGACTTATTTTTAAATTTTACTACGGAACGCTATTACTGTCTTTAATTAAAGGCCGAGCTTGACCTAGTTGAAATTCCGGTGGCGAAGCAATTAAGCGTTAGGGCTGGGACGATACTGATCCCAGCCGATCCGATACGTATCACGATACCTGATATCCGATACGATACATATCGCGATACTAAGTTAAGTAATAAAACCTTCTCAAAAAGCTATTTGATAGTATTTATATTCATCATATTAGTAGCTTTTTTTATTCAACATGTTATATTTAACATTAGATTTCTGTCTAGAATAAAGATGAAAAAAAATGGTTTGCTATTTTATTAGAAGAAATGAAAAACAAAAATTTAAATCATTTCAAATAACAATAAGAAGTCATGGAAATTTCGTATTAAAAATCAATGGTTCTTATCATTTTGTCATTTTATATCTACATACTTGCCATATTTTTTCGGAGTTTTGCCATGTTGCAAAGAGGGACAAAAAGAGTGACAAATCATCAAAAAGAGGGACAAATATAACACCAATGAGGGACATAAAGAGGGACACTTTTTCATCACTATAATGAGACCTTTTAATTTTAATAACAAGTTTGGGATTTTTTTTTGGGGGGGGGGCTTCACTTTTGAAGGAGCAACAAAGTCAAATCAATGAGAAGTGTAAAATTTTCAAAACAAAGGACCATGTGGTCTTAATTTGTTTCACATATTTCCTCTTCAATTTGTCTTGATTTTTTTTCTGAAAATACTGAAATTTATCTCACTAAGTATCAGCATCTGAGTGTGTCGCACACAATACATCCTGGGCTTATTTTCATAATTATGTTTCAGGTAACTTTCCATTAGGAGGTTGAACTTCAGATATTTGCAATCCAAAATTGCACTAGATCATAGCTCTCTGCAAACACAAGAACGTCAGAGAAAAAATAAATCTTATCAACGCGCGCCGTATACGTACACGGGCGTCGGCTCCTGGTCGGACGCATTTCTAAAAAGTGGCGCTTCAGCGAACTTGTCCATCTTTTATTCACAAGCATTAATTGTTAAACACCTGTACCGTTACCCGAGTTGACGTTGGCGAACAATAACAAGGGAGTTTAAATCAAATACACAATCGATACCTTAACGTCTCGGGTTTGGAAACGACAGTAAACTGACGTACGTTGATTAGTATTGAGGTTTTTTTGACGTGATATTAATAAAGAGAGTATTATAATAACTTAAGAGTTGTTTCTTCTCATAAAAATTTTATATCTTGGCTTATACAAATGGTATCACTCGAACATCTTATAACTATCACTTTAAATGATCGATTTATTTTTTCTAGCAAAAAAAAAAAACAACAACAAAAAACAAAAAACCAACAACAACAACAAGAGAAGGCTTACATGTACTTGCATTTTTAGCGACGTTAATTGACTATTGATAGTTGTACAGCCGACCTTTTATCAACCGATTACTACCAAAACAGAGATCGATTACCGGTGGATTACTGTACATGGGTATATAGCGTGCGGTAGATGAATATTATAAAACAGTTTAAGTTTATGAAAAGACGGAGCGACTAATAATCACGCTGATTTTTTTATGGAACGTCCAAAAATCGGGATTTCCCGGCCGGGACAAACTTTTTCGGTCGAAAATGCGGGACAATGGCAAGTATTAATCTATATGTAAACTGAATAAAGTTGGATTTAAACTTGAGTACTTGAAAATACGGAAAGTTCAAGCACAATTTCTTTGTAAATCTTAACTTAGGTATCGTCGGGGTGTATCGATACTTGGATCGCGAAAAAAAATACCGCGATGCACCGATGAATCGGAGTATCGTCCCAGCCCTATTAAGCGTATATGGTGTTTGGGGCGGTGCTTATCTCATACAATGTGCATGCTGGTGATAAAAATAACAAACCGCGTGGTACGATAATATAGCGATCCATGCACGTGTACATAGCTTCATATAAAAGTCTTTGTACGTTCATTCGATCTGTTTTATTATACTGCTAAAAATAATCGAATTTCAAATAAGTTAAAGCTGTAATTTGTATAAGTTTATATCTAACATTTCCAAGAAGACAGAGATTAACATATGTACGACCTACATGTTTAATGGAAGCTGAAATTTAGGAATGTGAAGTAGAGGCGACAAAGGGTCGATCATTTCGTCATAAAATCTTAACAATGTCAAAATGATGGGTTTTTTTTTCATTTTGTTTTGGTGTACTTTCCAATTGTATCTTTGTTTTCTTTTGAAAAAAAAACTTGCAAAGAATAATATAATAAATCTGTTTGTCCCTTATAGTACGGTGACCAAAGAGCTAAATTTTACAGTTTAGTCGACAGATTAGTACATGGGTAAATTATATGTCAAATGAAACTAGAAGAAATGTACTTTCAAAATATTAATGTCGTCAACAGGTTTGAATGTACAAACATTCCATTTTCAGGGGTCAAAGGTCAAAGGGGTCATTCAACATAGATTACGTATTTCTGGTCTTTTTCACAAAGGAAAGAAATATTGATGAAAACAAAATTGAATTTTCTGCACAAATTGCATCAACAGAATAATATTCCAATCTTATCCTTAAAATAAGTCAATCGCGATGACGTAAAATCTGTATTGATGACGTCATTGGTAGCTATTTTTAGAACAAATTAAAAATGTGAATATTATAATTCCCTGAAAATGAAATATTCCTCTCCGTGTACAAACATAGAGGACAAATATTTGTCAATTTTCTCTTCCATCATAGAACACAAATGTTTGCTAATTATCCCCCGCAGCATAATTGCAGTGGGGTATAATGCGACCGTTGGTGAGGGTGCGTACGAGAGTGCGTAAGGGTGACTGTGTTGGAGAGGGAGGGTGTGTTTGTGCACGTCACATTCTTTTGTACAGCCTAGGAGGCACAATTTTGACTGGAACTTGACCAAACTTCATACACTTATTGCTCACGACAAGAGGAAAAACCCTATTGATTTTCAAGGTCATGGGTCAAAGGTCAAGGTCACCGGTTGAAAATGTTATTAATCCCTTTATACAGCCCAGGATGCACATTTTTAATTGGGTATTGACCAAACTTCATACACTTATTGCTTATGACAAGAGAAAAAACCCTATAGATTTTCAAGGTCATTGGTAAAAGGTCAAGGTCACAAGTTGGAAATGTTAAACATCATTTTTCTTAGCCTAGAGGGCACAGATTTGATTGGATCTTTACTAAACTCCATACATTTATTTCTTATGACAAGTGAAAGAACTCTATTGTTTTTCAAATGTAAGGTCAAGGTGACAGACTGGAAATGTTTAAAATAATTTTATACAGCCTAGAGGGTGCAGTTTGAAGTTGATCTTCACCAGACTCAATACACTTGTTGCTTATGATAGGAGAAAGAACTCTTGACTATTGGTTTTCAAGGTAATGCATCAAAGGTCAAGCTCTCAGATTAGAATTTTTTAAATCTTTTTATACAGCCCCGATGATTCATTGGAGTTTACCAAACTCCTTACACTTATTGTTTATAACAAGAAGAAGAACCCTTTTGATTTTCTAATGTCAAAGATCATGGTCACCGAAGGGAAATGCTTAAAATCTTTATATACAAACCAAGAGGGCACAATTTTGACTAGATCTTTCAAATGCCCATACACTTGTTGCTAATAACAATAGGAAGAAACCCATCATATTATAGGTCAAGGTCGCAGGATTGAATTCGTCAAAATCATTGAAGATCCCCTGTGTCATTCATCAACAGATCTTGGTCAAGCTCTTTAAAGTATACATTTTATACAAATGACACAAAGAATACTTGTTTGATTATCAAGGTCAAAGGTCAAGATCACAGATATAGAGGAGGCAACTTTAAAATGGAACTTCATCAATGTTGACGCATATTTGCATATGTTGTGAAGAATTATAAGTTCTATTTTAAGATTACCTACGAAGTGGTTTATATCCTTGTCACGTCTTCACTTTTTTTGGCCAACGCACGAGTATACATAACGACCTTCAACACGCTGGTAAACGTCGGTGTTTGGTCTGAAAATCATTTATGAAGCAACTTTCTCAACTTGCGCGTAGCGACCTTGTAGCGCATGGGGAGCGATCGCCAAACGACCTCAGCGTCTGCCAAACGCATAAAACTAGTTGACAATTTACCTGTTAACGTTCTATAAAGCGTGCCCAAAGATCTCGCAACGTTCGCCTAACGACTTGTCAACAACCTGGCAGCGACCTTCTCGCGATCTACAACGTTTACAGCAAAACTTAATTTTCAAAAAATATTTCGTTGTCAAGACCTGAAGCACACACCAAGGACGTTAGACTGTCGTTGGACATACGTTGAGGACGTTAGACCATCGCTAGAATAGTGTGGCTGTGTACGCGTTAGACTTGCGCTCCCCTGTCGTTACACAGTCGTTGCAATTATCGGCGCCCGCGAGATCTCACCGTTTTAGCAACGACTGCACAGCGCACGGGAACGCATGCCCAGCGACCTCCTAATGACTCCATAACTTACAATTGGACGCTGGACAGTCGTCGGCGGTTTCGTGCATTCACAAAATTTTCCGACGACCACATCGCACACTAACGTCCTCCAGCGACCACACAACGACAAGCCAGCGACCAAACAACGACCTCAACGTTTTGCGACGTGTTGGCAAATTTACTTGGTCATTACTCGTGCGTTGACCAAAAAAGTGAAAGTGTGACAGGGCCATAAAGGCCATTACCTACTAGTGTGTTACTATGAGTACATTGGTATTGATGCCGTGCGACGCTTTTCGTTGCTTAGTTTTTATTCTAAATTTGTCGCAGAAAGATCCATCGTTATGATTAATTCAGCTAGGGTGTACGTACATAAAATTATGTCGATGGGTAGAAAGCCCTCTCTCCCGATAAACCATCACCGATCTCATTACAAAAAAATGCTTTTAATGGAAAAATTACAGGAAATGGTAAACAGTTTACCATGTCTCTCTTCTAGACATAAGCAGTAATAACATAGATTTATACAATTTTCAATGTACTTTTAAGTGAAATAAGTTTATGTTCAAAATGTTAAGATAAAATGTGTGAACTGTCAGGCAAAATATTTATTTTTTTGCTTAAAAAATCATATAAAATTGTGAAAATTAACCACAAGAGCCGGAATGTTCATACATTAGCTGTTTACATTCTCGTCCCTATTCTGTAACTTTCTCTTTCACATTGAGATTCATAAATATCAAGATGATTATATCGGATGATAAACAGAGAAAGGATTCATTCTTTTAAAAACAATTCAACGGAGTAATCCTTCTTATCATTTGTAATGATTTTGGGGTTGGTTTTTTTTTTCGATATTATATATCTATTATGCTTTGGTTCTGATCACAGGGATTTATCACGCTTCCTGGTTGATAAATGTACTATATAGGTTATAAACCATAGTACATAAAGCAACTGAGAAGCGCGACAAATCCCTTTGATTCTGAAGTTTATCACAAAAAATTATATCCAGTGACCAATTTTTGCCTGTAAATCATAGGGAACACTATATGTCCATTTTTTTCAATTGAAAAAGAAGTGCGTTTTTATTGGTACATACCTTCATTTTAGGGTAACGCGGAAGGAATGTAATATATTTTATTTATCACGAAGAAGGTTTAAAATATTTTGATTATAACCAGTTGGTATCTATTATCAATAAATGTTCAAATCTTGTATCCCCCCCCCCCCAAAAAAAAAAGAAAAGTGTACGCACATTTCATAAAATATTTGTGAGTAGTAAATCAAAAATAATTTTTTTTTTTTTTATTTTAAGTCAAAATAAATATTTTTGGTTTACAGTTCACAAATATTTTATGCTGACACATACTTGGAGAAATAAATAGGTCCTTCATTTAAAATTCAAAATAAGCAGCCCCCCCCCCCCCCGTACCCGGAAATTATACTAAAAATAGGGCAACGGTTAAGCTGCAACATACGCCTGTCATGTGATTAATGATGTCAAATGAACTTGACCTTCTTTGACCCTTACCCTAACAATCAAGTGAGTCCTTTGTCTGGGTCTACTCAATTTTCATGGTAAGCCTGAAGTTCCTAAGCTTTGATATTACCATGCATTACTGATTTCTCTATCATACAACGAAAGATATTTAGGAAATTCCTATTTCAGACGAATTGGTCACCGTATCTTGTTACAGCATGTGTGCATGCAACCACCTCCTCTTCCGCATAATTTCTCAAATTTGCAAAAGGAGGAGATAAAACCCATTTACATACATAAAAGATCATTTATATTTTATTTATCATAAAGAAGATTTAAAATAGTTTGACCCAAAATAGATTTAAATGATTTTTCTTGAAAAATTTAACCAAAAATCTATTTTTAGCCACAAAATGACCTTGACCCTGACCTTCAAAATCAGTAGGGTTTTCTGTCTTTTTAAAGTCAATGTTCATGGTAAAAGAGACCAAGCTCAAATGACATTGTATCAATCGTGTTTGAAATTCCTATAGTTTTAATAAATAAATGTGAGTATGACCCCCCCCCCCCCCCTCTTCCCTTAAATGTACGCATACTTGTAATTTCTCTGTTGATGGAACAAAATATATAGAAAGTCCATTACATATTTGAAAGATCATTAATTTTCCTTTAAGTATGAATAATTCCAAAACACACTGAACCAAAAAGAGAACAACAACAATTATTTCAATGAAATTTTAATCTATTTCTCATAAAAATCTATCTTTAGCCTCAAAGTGACCTTGACCTTTCACACACGACCTTGAAGATAAAATTCTCTTACGTTCGTTAAGTTAAATCTACGTGGTAAATATGATAAAGCTTAAACGGTTTTGTCTCTATGTTTTCTAAAAGGTGCAGGACGCACCGGTGTTGCAATACCGATATCCGTAACCCCCCCCCCCTTCCATAGGATAAAAGACATGCATACAAGAACAGCCATAAAAATCCTAATCTTACCCCGGTTTAGATAATAAAAATAAAATTTTTGCTTGAATTTTGTAACACGATAGAAAACTATGCTATAACTACTAAAGATTGTAATTTTATTGCAATGATATGATTCTGTGAATTATATAGAAAATATCCAGAAATCCGTGATTTTTGAATGAAAAATACAGTTTTCCCCCCAAAAGACTGAAAATACAAATAGTTTGTTTAAAACGTAAGTTATTATGCGAAAGAGCATAGCAATACATCCTTCAATTATCAAATTCATAAGTGATAAAGATGTTATGATTGATGTATAGAAATAAAATTAATAGAAATTAGTATGCAGATTTTTGTAGAAAAACAGCAGTTTTGACGTTTTTGCATTAAAATAATTAAATATATTTGATATCAATTGGAAGAGGAAAATGTTCAAATTTAATTGTTTGAAGAACGATCAGAATTCATTTAGTGGATCTCAGAGACGGGAAAAAATAAAACAGAATTTTCACAAAGTAATGCAATTTTTTAGCAAAATAAACTTAATAAACGCAAATTTTATGAGAAATTTGAATTAAAACTTATCATATTCGAAAAAGTATTAAATATGTCAGTAATTTTCACCTTTCAATCTTTGATGTTACTTTCCACAGAAAAAATATTCATCGATTCCTTTATTCAGTGATTTTTCGGTATTTTCTTTAAAACGTTGATGACGTCATTTCAACGTCATTTTTGAAAACGTTCTACAATGAAAATCATTTGACGACATCTTGATTCATGAACCACAGATAAAGAGCTTTCATTTGATACCAATATTTGCCGTGTACTATGCGTGTCGACTAAACTCCTTAAATAAGCCACTTTTGGCGACTTGGTCACCCTACTATTAATAGTAAGCCTCGTGGTTTTGGCGGGTACTTTTTAGCGGGTCTGCATAAATTAATTTAGTGTAGACAATGGCGCTCACAGTACAGCATGTTTCCCCGAGAGAAGATTGTGCAAATCTGGTTTAATTAAGTAAACTAGCTTGTTAATCGTGATTACTATGTAGTGGCATTATTGAGCATCAACGGGATCTACCGAAAATATCAACTTTAAGAGTAAAAAGTAGGGACTTCAATCATCATGATCATATTAATGATTGTGCTATTAATTGTGATAAAGGCAGAGGGATGAATTTACTCGGAAAGTGTGTTTTCTGTAAATCAGAATTTACGAAATAATTTGTCACACAAACATGACAAATGAAATTTGGATATACTTTAGTTAATTGTTCCAAAAACTCATGACATACATGTACATCACAGTGGTGTATCCAGAGTGGCAAGCGGGGGGGGGGGGTTTGTATCGACCCAAAGGGTCGATTCGAGGCACGAAGTGCCGAGCGGGGGAGGGTACGGGAGGGGGGTTGCCTCCTCCTGTAGGTGGGGGTCCGGGGGGCCTCCCCCGGAAAATTTTTGAAAAAAGGAACAAAATGGTGCATTCTGGAGCATATCTTCTCCTTACCTTCTTACCTTCTCAAATATTCTGACCATTTTTTTCCACTCAATTTATGTGGTTGATAAATATTTCAAAATGAAATAATTTTTCCTTTCCTGCTGGCAGGGGCGAAGCCAGGGTGTTTTCGATGTGGACGTCTATAAAGAAGGGTTGGAACAAGAACTTCAGCTGTCTGAGAGCACATACACTTTGGGGGGGGGGGGGCGATGACTTGCGAGACCTTCGGGAATAAAATAAACAGAAAACCCCCTCTGCGACGTACATTACAAAAACTTCGCGATTGTCTGTACGAATCCACAAATACGCCAACTGATACGGTATCGAATCAATATGCGATAGAATATATCAGAAAATTTTTGTAAATTTTGTTTCAAAATAGTGAATTCTGGTGGATATTAAGCAATTTTTATTCCTCAGTTTGCAGGGTTTTTTTCCGAGTGCTAATGTTACCAAAAAAAAAAAAAAAAAAAAAAAATCGGAAACCGGGGGGGGGGGGTTTCCCGAACCCCCCCAAACCCCCCTAAATCCGCCCTTGCATCATTGATGAGTTTTTGGATTCAATATTTTCATCAAACGGAAAAAATAAGAAGAAAATAAGGTAGGAATTGTTTACGTGTGTTAAACTGTGTTTACAAGCATGCTGCATTACACACGATGTCTGTATGACTCAGCATCCGGTATAAACAACAGAGTTAGAAACGCCTACCGCATGTCACTCTTCTGAATTTGAAATGAAAATTTGTCCTGCTTCGGGTTTTTAGAGTCAAAATACTCATTTAAATCTATATTTTATTTCTTCATATCACATACACAAACAACTGAATACAGAGTTTAGATGCATAACAAATTTTATGAACTAATTCTTTCTTTTTCACGGGATAATTCAAAATTTTCATCTGCAACATGAACGTGTCTAGAAATTTCATATTCACCACCATTTTCCTGGTTGGCTGCTATTTATACCCCAAGATCGGCCCAAGTGCATTGCATGATAAAATCTCGGAATTTCATTGGTAAAGCACACTGGGACATGAGATAATAGTTACCTGTGGTGTCATTTTATATGACATTATCCGATGCGAATGAGTGCTGTTATGCTATATATTAATGAAATCATTCATGCTGGGTATCATTGTATTCAGGAAGATTTGAGCGTTTTCATGTTGTGAAAATTAAATAGATTCTTCAACACTTAGGCACGGTCCATTTGATATTCGGGGGGGGGGGGGGGGGGGGGGGGGGGGGGGGGGCTTGGGTTTTTTCGAAAAAAATAATTTTGCTTTGAATTTTGATGAAAAAAATAAATTTGCTTATGATGTGACAGAAAAAAATAATCTTGCTCTTACAAGTAATCTGAATTTGAAGAATAACCATAAAATTCACTTAAAATTCCTGAAAATTTTTAGGCTCGCTTCGCTCGCCATAGTTTTCACTTTATATAAAAAATTTTTGCCTCGCTTCGCTCGCCATACTTTTCTTCTTTAATGGCAAGTTCATATTTAGAAATATCAAAAGTATACATGTGACTGAAAAAAAGGGGTTTCCTTCAATATCATTTATCACTATTAATAGATACATGTATCACCATAGACTCTAGAATTTATACACAATCTTGGAAGGAGAATTTAATTAAGTTTTTCACGAGTTTACATTTCTAAATTCAAAATTTTTTTCTCTTAGGAGACCCTCCCCTCAGGCCCTCTTACATGTTACATGACCTTACATACATTTTGTTTACTGAAAATTAAATCACATTGTAAAAATCTTTTTTCTCTCATACCCGCGTATGTGTTACAGAGTAGGCCCATGAAATACAGCTACGTGAGCTACTTCTGTATCACATATCATGTGACAGCTGAGTTTTGTTTTGACCTTAGATATGAGAGAAAAATACTCTTTCATGTTCTTCTATGAAAGATACATCGTTTCCACCCTCAGGGTCTCAAAATTTTGCAAAACCCTCGGCAAGCCTCGGGTTTTACATGATTTTGAGACCCCTCGGGTGGAACCGATGTATCTTTCATAGAAGATCATGAAAGAGTCTTATAATCTCTCTCAGTTTGGAAGTGAATACAAGTTTTACATACGAATTTAGTAATGTTAAGAGCAATTTAAGTAAAAATAAAAAAAATTCTGTTGAAAAAAAAAAAATAGGCATTCCTTATACCGGGTATACACATCAATAATTGTTAGAAAAAAATTTCCTTGCTCCAACTTTGCGAGAAAAAAATAATTTTGCCCCGGTCCGGGGCGAAAAAAAAAAATCTTGCTCCGACAAAAAAACCCAAGCCCCCCCCCCCCCCCAGAATGTCAAATGGACCGTGCCTTAAGCATTTAAAGGTACAAATAGTCTAACAGGGATTAAACTGTCAATAATGAAGTTTAACCGTAAATAGCTTTTAAGTACTACCATTTGAACATCTATATACAATGTATTACTTACATAAAATATCTCTCACATTTTTGTTTTATATACGTTTTTACTCTCTGGTACACAAGATTTCGGTAAAATTCGGAAATTGTTATTTGCATTTACAGTATGTAGAAATACGTCACGTTTACAAAGGTCAAAGTGAACACGCTACCACGATCAGCAAATCGCTTGAATGAACTTCACATCGTGGAATTACTACGAAACATGTAGTAAACCACGTATATAGTCTTTTTGAAATTCTCTCTAAAAAACTAACTCACTAATATTTCATTTATTGCAAATACAAGGTTGATATCATGTGTAGATATCATGTTCCACTCAAATCACCATTTTGAACGTGGATAATCGAACACTTTCAAATGACTAGCATGTGTAGTCTGCTATACACATGTGCGTTTGTTTACCAAATCCTGAATGAAAATTAAGCTTTATTTAGTTATGATTTTTTGTTCGTTTTTCTAATATTTGATATAGACTTTGAATATATATATTATATACTAGTATACACATATCAAAATAACTGTGGATATATGTACACATCAAACTTATATATATATACTTCTCATAGATAAAAATAAACGAGCACTATACATGTACATGTACACTGTAGATCCCTTTAGCTAATTTTCCCTCAGACTTGTCAGAGTTTTAATTTCACGGTCGTCCTCTACGCTAGGTCTTTATAACTTTCCAATACCAAATTAAGCCAATACTATTTGTTCATTACATTTCTCTTTTCAGATTTGATAACACCGATTGTCGATTCATTTTCGTCCCAGGTGTTATCCGTCAGCCATGTTGTTTTGTTTTGATGCAGTACTAGCCTTTTGCAAATAAGTGCTTACATGTGTTCGCAATCGGTCTTCTACGGAGAAAAGTAGGTTATATTAGGGTACCCATTTTATAAGCAATAATTGATCATAGCTCGGTAGTGAGGGCATATGTGACTATTGTAACCAGTCAGTTTCTAATTTCTAAGCATGATAGACTCGTTTGTGTTAAAATGTTGACGAAAGTAATTGATGCATGGTTTTATCTTGACGAGACCTTTTGTACCTTTAAAGGTGGTAAATCAAAAGCGTAGATATTACAAAGCACGGCAGATTTCAATTTCGGCGTTTTAGTTTGGCGGCGTTTTGCAACGATGTAAGGTATATTCTTAGAAAAAGCAGTGTATACAGCTTAAAAATTCAGATTTTAGAGAGCATTTTTATTTCCTTATTTGAATTCTTTCTTATGAATTACTATGGTTTTATTCATGTTACATGGTTTTCAGTTCAACGAAGATAAAAATAAACTTAAATTTCAAATATAGCCGACGTCAAATACTCAAATAGGAAATTGTGAATCGACAGTTTTTTAGGATAAGATCTAACTATTACAATCATGTTTATTTCATCGTTTTGTGTTCCTTATATATTATATTATGGAGATTTGAAAATGACACGCTTACGTGATAATGTGTTAACGTAAGCGACGTGATATTGATAAAATGCGCAACTTCATAATATCGATAATATTAGTTACACGGTTAGTTAGTGACCTGATACGGAAAAATACATGGTGTGAAAAGAAAACCCGTATCGGGCGAGGCGAAAGCCGAGGAAAAAATTGGCAGAATCGATATTTTTTCCAAATATTTTGTCTTTTATGCGATGTATAAAAAAAAGTTGAAGCGGTAAATTCGAAGATAATTAATATAACATTCAAACTATACAATTAGATTTTTCAGTGGTACTTAATGTCAAAGTAATTTTCAGACATAACCAAATTTATTTTTGTAGTTACAAGAGACAGTAGAAGCGTTCCAATCGTTTCTATCAATATATGAACATTCCTTTTCGTTTTATATTTTTTTCAGGAAAACCTTTGCATTTTGGGAATAATACTTATAAGTGTAGTGGAATTAATTTGCGAGGATTGTTCGAATACAACTGAATGTCCCAGTACTAAACTAAACTTTGAAATGAGAGCTAAGAACTTCAACTGTACACAAAGATTTTATACATGCATGTTGACAATTGATGATTTACTTGTTGAAACATGCACATCAATTTATAACATAACAGCAGCGAAAACAGGTAAGTCTTCTTTCTTATTCACGGTGGCACAAAATTCTAATTCAAAATCTTGCTATTCTTCCTTGCATTATGAAACTTAAAATGATAATATTCCGTGCGAAACTTTTTGGAGCAATATTTTTGGACGATTAGTCGAAACTCACTTCAGACGAGATATTTAATTCCTATGGGTACAAGTTAATTACCGCCTCTGGTAGCAAATTTCTTTTTATACATCTATGAGAAATAATTCCTATGAAACCTTCGGCTTATGTGCATTCAGACATAATTGTTCCAATAGCAACAGGCTATTTCCTGAATATTTTTTAAATGTTCTTTCATGTGATGAAATGTATACTTGAATGCATTTATTGATTATCATTACTTTGAATAAAAGCCAGTGATCTTGTTAATCAAAGAGTCTAAATATTGAATTAACTTGCTGGAGTGCATAGCACTACGTTTCATGAAGGATCGATTAAGAAGCATTAACCTCTTTTAATTTCGATATTTTAGAATGAACTGATCAAAAGTATTTCCATTGCATAATGTCATTTTTAGGAAAGGAGTAGCATTAAATATATATGATGTCATGACGTTCCATTTAAAAAGGGAACATAACTAATACTTATATAACTGGATAACTAGAGTTATGTCTCTGAAAATTGACTTCATTAATCAATTTGGAGTTTCTGTCTTTCAAAGGTTGAAAGGGCGCCGACCCCATTCGGACCGACTACCGAACTATCGAACCAACTTTATACTTTAATATCAATTACCCTGATTCTAAGACAATGTATGTACAAGTGTCCGTATGTGATGGTTTTTTCTTCTTTGTACATAATCATCGTTAAAATATATTGCAATAAGATTAACATCTATACTATAGGAGAAATTTAAAAGATATGAGTAACTGCTTTCCATTAAATTAATGTTCTGGACATTATAAAACAACATGATACTACATGTAGCATGACACAGGTAAACAGATGGAGCAGGCTATCCCTCGAGAAGTTGTCGATTTTTTTCCTGATGGATACAACGTTTTTAAAGTACTCAGAAGTAAAGCGAAATGAACCGATTCAACTTTTGCAAGCCTGCTATTAAGGGGGTGGGGGACGCAAAGTTTAAATTTCTTTAAAATGACGTAGCATATAATGTGATTACATTTCGCATTTGTATTCAAACATTGCAAGAAACAAAGCTAATGAGGAGGTCCTAAAAACGGAAAAAAACAAAAAAACAAAAAACAAAACAAAAACAAAAACAAAAACAAAAAAACAAAAACAAAAACAAAAAACAAAAACGAGACATACACTAACTTGAAGAGAAATTATAGTAGACAAATATTTATGATAGGATGTGATGCCGTACTAAAATCAAAGTGTCTATATGATCATCAAAGAGGTACCTATTACTTTTTCAGTTTCAAATTCCAAACGGGAAGGCAAAATCAATACAATTTTCATGGAAGGGTTTCGAACTAGTCGATTTGAAAATTTCCGAACCTAGAAATGTCCTTTCCTATGAACTTTTTTTGATGATTCTTATCTATGGGATAGTACTGAACGATTCTAGCTTGGTTGCCACTCTGGCAACCTTGGGCAACTCTTTTTATCGGCGGAAATTCAAAATGGCCGCCAAATGCCTTCCATCAATGGATGAAAGTAAATTCTTTCTTTAAATATTAAGTGTGGCATATCAAATCAAGGGTTTCGAGGGTCAACAAACCCATTTCCGATGTCTTTTTCACAATTTGAATTCATTGAGGACCAAAAATTCAAGATGGCCGCCAAATTTCAACCTCAGTACCGTACAATGTGAATAGTTCAGTAACATGTTTGTGTAACGCATTTTACATTGTATTTGTAGTTGCAAGTGTCCTAGAATACATTTATTTTGCTGTTTTGATTGTTTTCTGCTAACACATGCTTCTAGGACAACTCTGCTTATCTGGGGAAATTCAAAGTGGCCACCAAATAGTGTACTACCACTGTGTAAAGTGTAATAATTACTTGATATATCAAGAGAAGCACACGTAATCAGGGTTTTTAAGGGCCAAGAAATCCATATCTTGTGTCATTTTGCTTATTAGTTCATTAAAGGCTTAACATAAAATGACTTCTCACTTCATTATTCATATTTTGTACGAATAACTGTGGTGCATCTTATTTGTGATCCCAAATGTGGAATAATCCATGTCTAATTTCCTTTCGTCGATATGAGCTTACAAATGCTCTTTTTACATAGATTGCACATTCTCAAACCATAAAAGCGAAGAATCGTTTTTTATTATAAAAATAAATTGCAAATAATGTATGTTTTAAGAAAGGGGGATAAGAGTCGACCTGAGGCAAGAATCTACATTAAAGGGCTCTGAATTGTCAAAATATCATGTCAAATATTTAAGTGATTGTCGCATAGTCTGCAAAGGGAATTCAGAGGAGAAAGTTCTTCCAGGATTGCTGCATGATCTGTATTCTTGACATAGATCGTTTTCTCTGTCATTGTTCTTTTGACGTATAAATGCTCTTGTTCTGTTCTAGATTCATTTCAAGCTGGTCACACTGACTACGTCTTACTCTTCAGTCGAATACTCTCGGTGTTGTGAGAGAACATTTTGAATGAAAACCTGTTGAAACAACCTTCATACTGTACAGAACACTGATATCCAAGACAATTGCTTTCAAGATTTCACCCACTTGAGTGCCATGCCATTTCATCTAACAACAGTTGAAGACTCCTCAGATTCAATTTTGAATCACTGTGGAGAAAAACGGAGGGAATCTCCAACCAGAAGTAAAAATTATCCTTCGATGTAGTCATAGCAGATGAAAGTTTAAAAGGCCTGCTCATTTACAAACTTAACCGGCTTTATGAAGAGAAAGGAGAGTGCTAACTCTGTTACTATTGAGCAGCCTTCTTTGCACAGAAGAATGCATTCTATGCACCAGACATGCAAGATTCGGACAATAAATGCTCATTAGTGTGTTACTTCCAGCCAAAATGATTCAAAGAAGCATAGATAATTAATGTTTTTTTTTTCCACATCTTAATACATTCTATTCTTACAAAGTTCCATTTTAAGTATAAATAACTAGGATAGAGATACAAGGTTCAGAATGTCATTGAAAAATGGTACATGTCATCATTAACGTTATACATAAATATAGTAGATATCTCAACTCAAAATAAATTGCACCCAGGGACTGTTGTAAAGAAGACATCAAACACTTTCTATTGCAGTTTTGCCGATTGGAAAAAAAAACTATAAAGGCAAAGAAATTGCCATGATGGTCAAAAGAGCCAAAATAGCCATTGGCAAGTTACCTCGAATTTACTTGCTTACTCTTGAATTCCCTGCGTCAAACAAACTGTTCTTATATTAACACGATCAATAGGGAAACTTTATTTTTGTCTTTTGAGTACAATTTTTATCAAATAAATGACATGTCTATCTTTGCATTACATTTTGACGAATCTGTTAAAGTTGAAACCATCCAGTCTTATATGTCACTCTTATTCATCTTTCATCATATAGGTAGTCTTATGAAATACTAGCTTGTGACATTTCTTTTTAGAATCACACAATTCTCACACATTCACTAACATGTATTTCGTTTACTTATTGCTTCTTCCGTATTATTCGTAGTTCCCAACTGAATTTGTAATCTTGAAATAAGCATATATATAAGCTCGAGTCGTAGCAAAATCCCTGCCAAGGAATACTACGACCCTCCAATTACTCATACGATTAATTGTCCATAATTTTTCTTAGAAAAAAAATTCAAAATAAATGTTCTTGCATTGAAGCTGAAATTTGGCTACCATTTGGAATTTTGAAATAAACCTATATTAACATAATGACACAAGATATGGATTTTGTGGCCCTTAAAACCACTGAATAGATGTCCCGCACGTAATGTATTAAGTAATTAAAAATACTACAAATAAGATGTGTAACACAAACTTTTTATTGAAATCTACATATTGAACCATAATGAGGTTGAAATTTGGCAGCCATCTTGAATTTTAAGCCTAGAATGAGCTCAAAATGTCAAGATGACATTGGAAATGAGTTTGTTGACCTTCAAAACCCCTGATTCGATGTGCCACACATAATATTTAAAGAATAAGTTAAATTTCACCTTTTGGTTAAAGGCATTCGGCGGCCATTTTGAATTTCCCCCGATAAGCAGAGTTGTCCCAGAAGCATGTGTCAGCTGAAAACAACAAAATCGGCAAAATATGTGTATTCTAGGACAATTGCAACTACAAATAAGATATGTTACACGAACGTTTTATTGAAATAGTCACATTCTACCATAATGAGGTTGACATTTGGCGGCCATCTTGAATTTCTAGTCCTGAATGAACTCAAATTGTGAAAATGACACCGAAAATGGGTTTGTTGATCCTCGAAACCCCTGATTTGATTTGCCACACTTAATATTTAAAGAAAATATTTAATTTCATCTATTGATGGAAGCCATTTGGTGGCCATTTTGAATTTCCGCCGATAAAAAGAGTTGCCCAAGGTTGCCAGAGTGGCAACCAAGCTAGAATCGTTCAGTACTATCCCATAGATAAGAATCATAAAAAAAAGTTCATAGGAACGGACATTTCTAGGTCGGCCACATGTTATATAAGGCTGTCAAATCGACTAAACCTTAGAATGATTAACTTTACAGAGAGACCAGGTACCTTGAAAGAGTCAGCGTCCGCTAACTTAATGCAACACCCGTCACAATAGCTCAATGAAACAGGTCAAATTCAGTGGTTGTCTCGATATTCATATTGATGTATACATTAGGTAAATATTTATTCTTGATGATGATGGCAACCATTCAATCACAGTCCAGAATGTCAATGATCGTTCTGGAAATGGGGATCTAATATGCTTTTATTATATCCCCGTAGTGACCGCATGACATTCCAATGTTGATTTCAGTCGTTGAATAATATAACCCTAAACAACTTCAAATTGGGGAATCTAATCGGAGGTTTAACAAGATATATACTTATTTGTGTCACACTTATGCCCTTTGCCGTGTGGAGCTCGTAAAAATATCTAACCGCGGTTTGTCAGTAAGTGAATATTTTCCCTGATATGGTCGCAATAGCACTTTCTATATAGATATAACCACAGACAGTGCAATGGATGTATCTTATATATTGTTTTTGTTTTCGTGCATGAACATCGACGGCGGTTGCGGCTAGCCAACAGGGGATGCTTACTCGTCCCGGGCACCTGGTCCCACCTCTAGCTTGCTAGGGGATCTTCGATGCTCAATTTGATGCTCTATTGTGAGTGCTGTTGAGATTGTCGTCAGGGTCTTCTTGAACTCATACTGACTCCGAGGAACTAATCGGGATGTATTTCGTTAGAAATATTATCGTGTATTGCAGTGTGATTTATTCATGAGATGCTGAAATTAAAGCAGTGCGCTCCGTCAGAATCTATAATGAAAATAAAAGCAAAAAAGAGTATTACTCAGTTGAATTTGACAACATACCATTAACAGTAAGCAATTTTCATAGATCCTCAGTGCAAACACAAATTTCATTGTTCATGTAGGTTGCACCATTTAAATAAGCATGCGGGTATATATCAGCGATACATGTAACCCCATCCGATCCGGGTATTTTATATCGGTTATTAGAAATGTACTAGTACATAGTAGTTCACGTAGTGCAGGCATCGAAAGTTCATTATGTTTATTGACTGAGCTATTGGAATGTCCTTCTTCACTTGGTAACGTGCTGGACTACGGAGCTGACGGCAGGGCTTTACTTCATGTATAGTTTAACTTGAATGCAAATCCGGTTATTTAAGGACCTAATCAAAAATAAAAGAAGCAAGACAGCTAAATGTAAAATTCACGAATTGTAACGCCTATTTTCACTTGGACAATAATAGTTGGCAAAAGTACCTTTAATGCTTCCATTAAACACCCGTTGTCTTGTTAAGGTGGGTGTATTGAGGGTTTGTGAGTTTTGGGGGAAATGAAGTGAATTTATAGCAAACATAGGCTTCCATACTTGGCACGTCGATATTTGAGTATAGAACCGTTTTTCCACCGGGATTTCCCAATTTAAAACGAAAGTTGTGACATTTTAATATAATATGTCCAATTGTGGAAGGAAGAACGTTTACTTTTTGAGATAGAAAATCAAATTTTTAATATTTTTTGTGTATCTTATATTGCTGATTGAATTACTTATGAAGGACTTTTTGGCCTTTTATCCTTTTCAGAAAGGTGACTAGGTATAGACCTGGTAATTTTCAAATGGAATTCCCCTTTTAAAACGAAAGTTGTTGACTCATAATCAACTAATCTTTAAAAAAAAGCCGTTGTGTAAACCTACATTTTATCATGTCCATGTTGATTTTGAAAGCCATTTTTTATATAACATGTTTATAATGTAATAGAAAAATTAAACAAGAGGCCAAAGAGAGCACTACGCTCAACTCATAAGCCTAATGTGCATCAATCGAATATTTATAAAGTACAAAAATCCATCTATTTCTTTTTGATTTAAGAAATAACTACTAGCTAACTGTGTCTTATAGAGTCGGAAAGTCTCGTTTACTTTCACTTTAGTTTTCGCAGCTTCCACGTAACTCCCTTCTCCTGTGACGTCATAACGGGATCGAACCATTAATAACGCACTGTCTGCAGCTTGCTATTTATAATAAGAAGGACAACTTAGCTTATTTATTTATTATTTCAATAAGTTGTGATTAATGGAGTAATAATTAGCTGAAATTTTGATTTTTATAAATGGAATTGTCCAAAATAATCAATTTGACAGATAGAGCGCAAAACTAAAAGAAAATATTATTTGTATTTGATTTGTCAATATTTCTTTGATATCCTTGTTTGATATTTATATTGTGATCATTTAATTTTGTTATTCATTGTGCTAGATATTTCAAATAAAAAATAAGTACAGACAGCTTGTTCAGTTATCATTTAGTCGGAATATTTAACCTTTTATTTAAAAAAAAAATCTAAGAAAAAATACGGGGTAGGGGTACTTCGATGGGTCATAGTTTTCAAAAAGTCACACGAAGGTACTATTTATTTTACATTAATTGATTTCTTATTGTGTGACGTAGGATTATACGTAGGAAGTAAAAATATCCCTAAACACGCTTTTGTATAAATTATTGGTCAAACCTTCAACAAAAGAAGGCATTTTCAGACATGAAATTGTTCCCAGTGACATACATCTTTGAAATTCTTATAATTTTCCTTTCAAACAAAACATGTCTGCTCTTTTAATGATTCAATAGCTGAATACTACCTTTATGCACCATATAAAATTGTTTGTTCTGCTGTATGATGTTTGAACAGAGAGAAATGAGTATAGTTTGTCATTATAATAAATTGTTGAAATTCATGTTGGAATTGATCTTCAAAGTATGTATTTCAAGACCTCGTTGCAAAGAAAAATGCCCACCAACCTATTTATATTTTCACTTTTCTTATCCAAAATTGTGGGATTATAAAAGAAAATTGGATGTAAACCTGCTTTTAAGCTTTGTAAGGAGTAAGCACAACAGTAAATGAGTCAAAACGAAACTGTAGTATCACAAAGTCCTTTTACGAGTCCCGTGACATGCACACTGCATTGAACCCCTCCCCGTTTAGCCTTGTAAGGATACGTATGAATAGAAAAAGGGAGAGGGGGCATTTTGTTTGTCTACCATCTTTGCATCGATCATGAAGGAACCGATGTTGATTCAAAGATCCCATTCTTTCCTTCATCGAGGGAAACATTACTGTAACGAAAGACAAAATGTGATTTTGATCATGACGAAAACATGTTACAAAACCCGTGCTATTTGTTATTATCACATGATTCACCCATTATGCAGTTTCATAAAGCCATTTCATAAATATATGATTTGATAACACATTACATATCGCTCTGCTTGAATGCAATTGGTATAGTTTTAAACGATATCACATAAATTTTGACAAGTGTGATCTTTCAAATGTCGGTCAATTGTTAAATTCAGAAGCGGATTCAATATCAATGGTTATAATTGTTATAGAATTAATTATTGCATTAAATACTAACAAATTTGAAAAGTTTTTTTCTCTAACGCACAGAAAATATCTATACGATGAGGAACTACTTCTTAAGGAGTAGCTGACGACCTGTAGGCCACGGCGTGGTTCGCCTATAATTCTCAGAAACATTGATTTGACATATTTAGGCATTATCATGTTATCTCAAATGAATATTCATTTCATACGATGTTTATAAAACTCGTTGTTATCCCCCGCTTTCGCGAAAGTGCGGAGACATTAAAACCGTCCCGAACTTTTGAATGGTAAGTGATAGGGCTTTCATATTTCACAATCATGTGTATTCATTGTGACAAGACCTTTCAATGATTACCAACATTTTTTACCTCGTGGCCTTGACCTACTTTTTAAAAAAAACTTTAACCTTGACTATTAGTTTTGAATTGTAAGTGATAGGGCTTTCATATTTCACATGTGTATTTCTTGTCACAAGACACAAGACTTGTCCGTCCGTAACAACATTCGATCATTGTGACCTCGTCCTTGGAGATCGACCCACATTTAAAAACATCGACCATAACTTTTGGGTGGTACATAGTAGGACTTTCATATTTCACATGTGCATTCCTTTTCATGAGACCTTTGCCTTGGTAACAATTTTTGGACCTTTTGACCTTATGTCGGACGGAGTTTAATCTTTTGAAATTTAGAGCTTTGATAGTACATGAGATATATTATGAAATCTTTAAAATAGTAGGGGGTGTCTGTAAGCATTTCTTTAAAGACAAACACCCAAAAGCTGGGGCCACAATTCCTTGAATTTGATTTATTCGCTTTATATCCACTCGCCAAGGCTTGGGGATATATAACCCACAACTCGTTTCATAAAACATCGTATGAAATGAAAATTTATTTGAGATCCTATATTGAAATTGTTCTGTAATCTGATCTACACACTACACTATCATGTTTGAAAATATCAATATTCTTACAATTATTTTAGGCTGCCCTACCCTAATATGTGGACCTCTTGGAGCAGGTTTATCGGCATCGGATTCAAATTACGCACCATGTCCACGAAATACCACAGGCTGTCCCGATGGGAGATATGGACTTTACAACACTTCAGCGATATTTCTCTGTAAATAGGTTCTGTGCTTTCGTGAGATAAATCGTATAATTGATATGAGATTATTGATTTTTCATCTACATATCTATTTCTTGTCTCTATTTAAAATATAATTTATATTAAGGTTATTTTATTTAGTAGTTTATTCACGGGAGAAAGATACAAACAATATAGGACGAATTTTAATCTGCTAAGTTTTCTTTAAACCCATTCCCTTAACAATAATTGTCTTTCAATTTAATATTTTCAAAGCAGCAAACAAACTTTACATTTGTCTGGTCCCCTGAATATGCCAAATTGCATTTCTTGAATATGATTGTAAATGTGAAACATAAATATTCAATAATAAAATTATTCATATAGATTTGATTCAAATCCATTCGATCAATTTGGCTAATGCCTACCCTTTATTTGTATCTTGTTCAATTTGAAAGGAAGATTATTTCTCCAATCAATATGTTCTGAAATATTTAGAACGAAAAAATGTAAATTATTCAGAATTACCATTGCAATCAAAACAATTATAGATAAAACTACATCACAATGAATATAATTTGAAGTGTACAGAAAAATTAAACTGGTGTTTAAATTCAATGATTAAACATACCCCTTTCATTTGTTAAGACTGAGAGAATTCAAGACGTTTTTCAGTTCAAGATCAACAGAAGGGTATTCATCTAATAGAAATATTTCGAATTTTCAGATCCTAAGTGTTTACTTCGATCAAAAGACAGATCAAAAGACAGATTTTCTGGGTAAATATACTTGACGTTACTTGAGCAAAATATTTAAAAATAACAAGACTAAAAGAAATGCATGAAAGAAAAAATTATACTGATGCAAATGTATTTTTGTATGTACATGTAATACGGGAAGGCACAGAACGTTTTAATTAAGCTTGTATTAATCGAAAGCTCAAGAGAGAGAGAGAGAGAGAGAGAGAGAGCTGAAACCGTAGTGCTCAATCCGTCTTTCATCAGTTATCTTTTCCACAAATTCTTCTCTGCTGATACATGAACAAAGAAACCCATTAAACTTACAAACAACAAGTACATAATTGTTCATTAGGTACACAGCAATTTTTGTGTTAAAGCAGCAAATGGGACTAAAAAATCGCCTTTGATTTGTTGGAGCGTTCATGACTTCCAATTAGCAAAGACTGTATACGTTTTCATGAAACCTTTAAGGATGAAATTATAAGTGTCATTCACCTTTCCACGAAAGTTGATTGATCTAGAAACACTGCCATCGCAAGGATTATTGATACCTTAAGCTTTTCACCTTCTCCGCAACCGCTGAACCAAATATCGTGAGTCCCTAAGAAAATCAGTTGAACACGGTTCCCTACCAGGAATGAAAGAGCCGCTGGTGGCTCTTGACTATAGAGTCTGATGTTTAGCCGGTAAGACGTATCGCATCACAATGAGAATACACTAATGTATCTAGTATGTTAAAAAAATCAAACGAAAATGGAGCGAAATTTCTATACAATGAATAGTACGTGAAGAAAGTTGATATTTACCCCACATATGATAGGTAGAAAACCACACCGTAATCAAAAATATTTCTTCTATGTAAGAGATAAATAATAGAATTCTTAACAATGTCAACTGATATGATCACAGAGCTTGAAGCCCGTTACGTTTCTTTACATATGTCACCGTGTTAAATATGTGTTCGATGTGTTAAATGAAACCCCTGACAGATAAAAATCAAATTATTATTAAAATATGTTGACCACCCATATCCATGCAACTAAAAATTGTTTCCCAAAGCGCAAGCTACATTACATTCAAGTTAAACTTTTTTCTCTCTGTCTATATGCTCGATTTCGCTGCTGTTCTAATGTTGTTTTTTTTATCAGATTAATAGAAATATTTCCTATTTTCAATAGCATTTAATGTAAGTCACGTGGTACCCGGGATACACGTCTATCAGCCCCCTTCACATATAGACGAAAGCCCTACGACGTCAATTTACTCGAAATGGCAAATAAGGTTTCAACAAAATTCGTTGCCATCAATGATTGATTCGAAAGTAAACGTTCAAATTCGTTGCCATTAGTTTTATTCGTCTACAAATATGAATTTGTAAAAAAAATGTTTGACGAATAAAAAATGTCCATTATTCGTAATAATTCGTTTCAATGCGTTACCCATTCGGTACGCCGTCGCTATGTGCTCGTTAACTATCGTAAGCAATAGGATTGCGACCTCTTAATTTGCATATTTTACACCGTAATTTACATATCAGTTTATTGAGGGCGCAAAGAAAGGCGCACCGATGCGAAGTTTTGAGAACAATTACGAGACGAAGCAAATGTATGCGTTTCGTAGCCAATTCAAAATCAATTTTATGACAATATTTGCGAATTATAACGATTGATTAAAATTAAGCACGAACGCTTTGAACGAATCATTACATTATGTACGACATGTCACAACAACGTTCTAAATCAAACGAAGCAAGACGATTGAATTGCAATCTTGGGAAATCTCTGGAATGCATATATATAGTTCTGCAGTTTTGCTATCTGGATTTTCGATCTATCCGAATGTCTGTGTGCTAGTAGCGCTTTGTGATTTCCCTATATTCTTGCACTCTTGTCATCTTTAAGTACAGCCGACGTTGAAGGGTCATCCGCTATTCAAATAGAAAATATTGTAATTGTTTGCTTTTTTTTGTATTAATTTCTCAGTTTTTCTTATGATAAAAACGAAAATGAGAAGCTTTGAAGTTGCAAAGGGCACGTTAAAATTGCTTTTGCTTCTTTGAATTATTTAGATATTAGATACCTTCAACAGGACTAGGGTTCTCCAACAGATTTCGGTTGCATCACCCATAACAAATCACCAAATATGTTTACTTTACAAGGGCGTAGGAGAAGGGGGCAACCCTTCACTTTGAAAAGTGGGGTGCACTACCATGTTTGTGCCCCCCCCCCCAACTTCTCAATCACAAAATTTTATGATGCATTAACATTGTATAAAATAGCAATATTTTGTACCATAAATCTACAATTTTTCGATCAATTTTCAAAATTTTTCTTTGGCTCGCGACCGCTCGCCAGATCTTTATAGACTTTCTGAATAATTGAGCTATTCTGATCCATCCTTTATACATATTACTTTATCAACGTACATGAAGACATTTAACTCAAACTATATAGAATATTATTACATGTACTTGTTACTCATAGAGGATATAGAAAGTATTTTCTGATAAACCAATATTTTGCTAAAAAAAATATTCCTGACTCGCTACCGCTCGCAAGACATTTATGCATGTACTTAAAATTTAGAATTGCGCCAGAAATGTTAAAATTTGTGCATGAAACCCCATATTTTTAAAAATCTCTTCCTCCCCCCCCCCTCTCCCCATTTTCCTTTTTCTTTTTTTTTTTTTTGCTCGTTCAGTATTTTGGGATGTTGTGTCTCTCCACTTTTTCAGGCAGAGCTACGCCGTTGCTTTAATAGATTATAAAACAGATATAGATTATCTTTGTGTACATAGTCAATAATGCACCCTTTAAGGTATTGCGAAACAGAAACTTCTGATAGTATCCCAAACGAAAATAAAGCCTGTGTTTGTGAAACACGAATGCGCCCGGTGGCATCTTTGTTAGTATAAACACCTATTTTCTGTTAAGTACATGTAGGTGAAAGGTCGAGGTCAGGGTCAATTGGTTAAAAATTTTTGGTATCGATTGAAAAATCCTGTAACAAGGAATATACATGTGAAATATCAAAGCCCTACCACTTACCATTTAAAAGTTATTCCCAATGTTAAAGTTTTTGTAAAGTAGGTCAATGGTCAAGGTCTAGATCACGAGGTTAAAAAATTTTGATATCATTGGAAAGGTCTTGTCACAAGGCATATGCATGTGAACTATGAAAGCCCTATCACTTACCATTCAAAAGTTATGCGCAATGTTAAAGTATTTGAAAAGAAGGTCAAATCTCAAGGTCTAGGTCACGAGGTCAAAATTTTGATATCATTGGAAAGGTCTTGTCACAAGGAATACACATGTGAAATATGAAAGCCCTATCACTTACCATTCAAAAGCTATGCCCAATGTTAAAGTTTTTGAAAAGAAGGTCAAAGATCAAGATCAAGGTCATGAGGTCAAAAATTTTGGTATCATTGAAAAGATCTTGCCACATTAAATGCACATGTGAAATATGAAAGTCCTATCACTTACCATTCAAAAGTTATGCCTAATCATTAATGTTAAAGATTTTGAAAAGTAGGTCAAAGGTCAAAGTCAAGGTCACGAGGTCAAAATTGTTGATATCATTGGAAAGGTCTTGTCACAAGGAATACACATGTGAAATATGAAAGACCTATCACCTCCCATTCAAAAGTTATGTCCAATGTTAAAGTTTTTCGGACAAACAGACAGACAAACAGACGGAGAGGCCAAAAACTATATGCCACCGAATCTTTGATTCCGGGGGCATAAAAATAGCCTAACAACTCGTATAAACAGATCATACTCAAACCATGGTTTTGATGCGAGTTTCCCGGTTGAAATTTCACATGCAAATGAGCTAACGGATCGTACCATAAAAATTTGCATATTGATGGATCGCATGAAAACCTTAAAGATATGTTATGATCCAAGTATGATCCATTGAAAACAACTCGCATATAGCTCATATGATCCTGCCATGATCCATAGTTTTGATGCGAGTTTCTCGGTTGAAATTTCACATGCAAATGAGCTAACGGATCGCATACATATTTGGATATCAACAAATCATATGAAAACTGCAAGTTTGTGAACATGTAGATGTACAATCCAAGTATGATCCATTTAGAAACATCTCACATCCAAACAACAAAACAAACAAAACTTTGTATACATATAGTCAAAACTTTTAGGCCATCATGATGACCCATGCATGTAGGCATGTACGCATTAACATGATAAAGTAAAAATTGTACGAAATGATATTAAGTTGCAACGACATTCTTTTTTCCTTTAATACTACTGTACACATTTATGTATTGAAATCAAAATAAACTTTTCTTTCAATTCATATAAAAGCATTTTAATCCTTTTTTTTACAATTGACGTTTATGAAATAAATTATTTTTTAATATAAATCAAAGAAAATCTATATTTGTAATTACAAACATGCTGCACCGAATTTTTTAAAATAGAGCATGTACATGTGTGTATGACAAATATGGATAATGACCATATCCCTGTATACAGCACAAAATCGATAATTCAAAAATCAGAAACCGAAGGCATACAAAATCAGGACAAAACAGGAACCAAGATTAATAATACAATGTAATAATTAAATTGTTTCAAAAGCTTATTGTATACATATTGAAAATTGAATTAAGAGCTATTCAAGAAGTTGTACCGCAGTACGTTTAACCCTAAATACCGGTATGTGACCTTAAAGGTGACTTTGAAAGTTCATAAAATGTTAAATCTGATCATCTTTTACAATCATTGCAAGTTTGATACGGTAGATGTATAATGTATATCAATCAAGTTACAATGTATAGCCATTGTTGTGTAAAAAAAACGGTTACCAGACAGTTGGACAGACAAACAGATCCCTATTACATGTATGTTGATCTTGAATTATAGGCGACATAAAAACTTTTAAAACAAGAAAATTATCACATGTTACATACACTTCAAGAAAAGTGAACGACATTTGCAAATGAAGTTTCAACATAAATAAATGTACAATGAACTTCAAATTAAGACATACATGTACAAGATATCACAAGGTAATTATTACTTCATAGTATTGCTTGTATATAGATATTCTTCTTCTTTACTTGTAGAAAGACAATTTGAGAGTCCCCAAAGCTCTATCTGAAGTTGATTCCATCTTTCAGCATATAATCCAAAGAATTTTGATACGAATCGTACCGAAAGCAAATATCGTGATACATATCATATCATGAGCATAACGTATCATTGCAGCCCTAAATCGTTCACGATTTCAAGTTTTTCGAGGCATTGTACATGTAAGTTACATCATACATGAAGTTGTATTTATATATTACAAGCGAAAATCACGAAAAGTGAATGTTTACTCGGCTCAATTGTATTCACCAAGTTAACATGTACATGCATTTATATATCATGTATATTGTAAATTAATATGACGACCGTCAAGGGAAAACCACCCTTAAGTGAAAAATATGGCAATTTTATTTTTCAACGAATTACGATAGAACACTTCATTCTGAACAAAATGATATATGATGTTTATGTATACGTCATGGATAAATACCATAAATATTCTTTGACAACTTTGGCATGACGTTACGCGACGTTTTAGCTAAGAATCTGACGACGTCCAAGTTATGGTACGACGACGTCATACTTCAGTGTGTATATCCGGTACAAATATGTGTATATATCAAATGAATACATATATTTCTGTTAATGATATATTGACCTTCTATGCATGTTTACTTCACGAATACCAGAAATCGAATACTTTGATGCAGATCTATACATTATACTTAGATCTCGCATCATGTCCTCTTGTTATACATGTTATTATTTACGTTGGTCCATTCACAGTGTTTGATACCCATACTTGGCAATATAATCAAGATAAGAAAATGTTATTTCGCATAATAAATGTTGAACAACACAAAAATGCTGATTTTTAGCCTCAACAGCGACGATTCGCCGGAATCCCGTATATCTAAGTAACTATGAATTTTTCGGGAAAAGTGATTATCCTCGCCATTATCCTTACATTTACAAGTATTCTATCTAAATAGTACTTTAAAATAATTGTAATCTCAACAGTTATATTCGGCCTATATTTATATTTTTTCTATCAATTTCAATTTGTTTTAAAACGAAACTTTCGAATAAAAGACAATCGAACATTTATCAAATGTGATATTTTTTATAGATACATAAGATTTCCATGTTTTATGTCAACATTTTGGAGTCATTTCATTTACTAATCACACGTTTGCACATAGACAATTTTCATTTAACTTGTTGATATATTTTTGCTAGCCCAATTCGTTCTATATACAATATCAGAAATTTCAATCTGTCTACACGTGTCAAACTTTTGCGAGGAGGGGGGGGGGGGGCTGTTAAGATCCTTCAAGTTGCACTGTTCTCCTGACTAGCAATTTCATTTCTCTCTTTCTTCTTCTTTTTTTTTTTTTCGTTTTTTACATATTACATGTAACTACTGCACTAAAAATCATTCCAAACAGCGACACTTAGGAATCACTGTTATATAGGATGCGAAATCCAAGTGTGACAGACAGACGGACACCGGACAAAAAGATCACAAAGTGTCGCTTTGCTTCGCAGGCGACACAAAAAAAAAACCCCTGTGATATCGAGCACATGTAAGAAAAGTCAAATCAAACAAAATCAGAATCTTTCTTTTTTCGATGAGTTTTGTACATAAAGGATTATATCCTTGTCATCAGAATTTTTCTTCTCTTTACCTTTTTGAATTGTTGTTCATTTCAACAGAAAACGACACTATATGATCTAGAATTTTTCCCAAGGGTGGGGTTCATCAGAGGAGCAGCGTATGATTTTGAAAAAGTCAATTTGATAAAAATAGGATAATCAGTTCGGCTAATTCCAGGGTAGTCTGACTTCACAATCCCCTAGATCCGCGCTTGAAACTTTATTTTCTTCTTCTTTCTTTTAATATGTCGCTTCCTTAATTAGCACATGGATTCCCTGCTCACATATTCAAGTGAGGTCGCCGTCAAGATGAACGACCTTCAGTGTTTTGTTTATTTCTGTTCTGAGTCACTTGATTTTTCTCAAAACGCTTTCTCATTCCCTCCATATACGAAAAGTTCAACTTAATTTCAAGGATATTTTTCTCCATTTATTAATTATTGCAATAATTGCATTTTTATCATAGTTTCATACTTCAAAACTAATTCATTTTTTTTATTTTTTTGAGTGAATAAATAAAAGAATTTTGTGGAGAGTAGTTTTTTAGTTGATGGTTTATTCAAATCTTCAATGGTCATATTAGGGGGGGGGGGGGCTAGGTGGATTTGCTTGTTTGATCATTATCAGTCGTGAAGTGCACAAGGTCGGAGAAAATCCAAATCAGATATGTATGGTTGTTTTTTACATCTTAATTTTATGTCAATTATTAACATACACCCCCCCCCCCCGAAAAAAAATACATAGAAAGGAAGAAGAACGCCGCAGCTACAAAATTCTCTCTCTGCGATAATCCAAAGAAGCGTTGGCGACTATCAGTTTAACATTCGCACCGTATACAACGTCACATTAGGGGAGTCTGCCATGTGTGGCACGTGGTCATGGTGGAGTCGGTCCCGAAGCGGACGCAAGACAAAATCTGCGAGTATTTCTCCAAATTTCTCGGATATTATACCATATTTCTCCAAACTTAAAATTGCATAGAGTGTGGTGATTTGTAGATACAGAATTTAATATCCATATATAAGTCGGTCGTTATTATAGAGGTCGCCACTTGATGTAGCATCACTTTTCACGCACATTAGAAAAATTAAAACATGTTTTGTAGTAATATAGATACACAGTTAATGAGATTAATCTGCCCCTCTCCTTCTCTCTTATACACATTCTACATGTGTAATAAAAACAAATACAAGTAGAGCTAATTCATGGATAGGTATTTTATTTCGGGGTCCAACCCGTCAAAAGGGGGCGGGGTTCAACCTTGATGTTAACCCCCCCCCCCCTAGATTCGCGCCTGTAATTTAAAGTATACTATAAACCTAAATCTTTTTCAATCGTTTAGTGTAGTCCTTAATTGGTAGCAGTTGATGCCTCTTTCCATTCTGAGGACATGATACGGACTTTAAGTTTAGATTTTCAATTTCAAGTATGATAATTGTACTGCCATATAGCCTTTATAGGTTCATTTATTTTTCATACTTCTCTTTTTTAATCAAAACGCTATTCTTTTTTCCTTCTGCAAACGATAGATTAATTTTGTGAAAATTTGTCTTTAGATATTTATGAGACTGATAACAAACCACTCTTTGAACACTAAGTATTTAAATTAATGTGAAGTATACATCTTGCTTATCAACATAAATCGAGGATCAAATATATCCTAGGCCGTTTCGGATCCGCGATTTATAAATGATGTTCAATACTAGAAGGCAAAAAAAAAAGAAAAAAAAAAAGAAGAAGAAATGTGAAAACATACGGTTTTTGCAATAAAAAAAAAGCATGTTGAATTTTTAAAATGGTTTTTCCCCTAAACGTGTACGGGTCCAGTTCGTTGGTCACGCTGATTGCGGTAAAAAAATGAGAAAAGAAATCCTTGTTTTAATATCAATTAACTCATCACTAAATTTTCAGAAAAGGATTTCAAAACGTACTTTTAAAGTCATAAAAGTAATAGGCTATAACATTCTGTGGATTATGATTTATTGATGACTTTAACGTCCACGTAGTTGAAAAGTTATCGCAACACGTAACGCGAAAAATACGCGAAATTGACGACGTCTTTACAGTCCGGTTTCTCTTTTTGACGTCATAGACAGATAAGGGTGGTTTTCGCTTGACGGCCGTCATATAAAGTAAACAAATAACAAAACATTTAAAAAGTGGAACAAATTTTCTGCACGTTGCAACATCAGGTCGGCATATGTACGCGCATACATTGTAAACATTATGGATATCTACTGCCACAATGGGTAGGCCTTTAATCTATTATGTAGTTACTTCATTTTTTTTTCAGAACTGCAAACACTATAGGGCTGTACCTCTGGCCACAAAATAAGTCCCATTTAGCACACACTGACTGTACATTCTATTTCGATCATCCTTTGTTAACGTCACTACGCGTATTCCCTGTAACAAATTTAAGGTTGAACTATAATCAAACTCTTTCATAGACTCGTATTACATGGTACAAATATAAAGGTGGAGAGAATCATGGAGTGTCAATTTTATGATCAAATAGATCAAATAGTTTAAGTTAGTGGTACATGTATATAAGCTAAATAGTGTTAATCTTGATTCAAATTGAGAGCTGAACAGAGGTTAAGTATCTTTAATTTACTGGATAGGTCCTATATGTTTTGCCTATTAATTTGTAGCATATGCATCATGCACTGCGTCATGCCATGACATGTGCATGCATGCCTACATGTTTGTCTATCTACCGGTACATGTATGGCATTCCAAAATGCAGTAGTTCAGCTTCCTCCTCTGTAGTTGGATCTGGATAACAATCCTTGACATGCACTCTTATGCACAATCATGTATGAGGCAGGCTCTACATGACGCATGTACACTTGACATACAGTGCATGGCACATACATTGTAATTATGTATGCTATAATAATTAGGCAAAAGGCATCAGATCTGTCCTGTATAATTAGATTTACATTAAGATTTGCTTATTCATATCATTTACTACTTGTATTTCAACCAAATGGCCAATGCATCTTTGCATATAAATGTGTATGAATGTTTTCACAAACTGTACATTCTACATTCTATAGGTGCAGAGTTCCTGAAAAGTGTTGGTTATATTGAATTTGCCGATAAGAAATTGTTTAGTCCTATAAAAACTTACTTTATCATGTTTATATTTTTTATTTGGTCCGATGATTATCCCTAAATCTCCGACATTTCATGAAAGTTTTCAAGAACTCTGCAGTACAAGTAAAAAACTTCCTTGACTGTCCACACAGCCCGAGATTACTTCAGAAATAAAATTATTGATTCGAAGTTTTAAGCAAATGGCCAATATGGATTTTATTCAGTAAATATTACGACAAATGAGCCAAAACTAATCTTTTTCGATTTCCGAAGTGAGCTGTGCAGTCAATTGTTCTAAATATGTAGGCTGCATGTATTACATGTACCTCATCAAACAGTGTGAATCATCAGGGCCGGGCCAGGCTGAACTTGTTTCAAGGGAAGACATTCATCTAAGCCGTAAAAGCTCAATGTACGGTACACATCAGGCAGTTTGAAGGTGGGCTGGTTTAAATCAGACTGGGACCTCAGTCTCTAAGTTCTAACCCTGGCAGACACTGTAGAAATTGACTGACTAATGAATTCCTGTAAAATATTAGATATCATAAATCATATTGTCACTTACAAAATAGAAATTTCAATGTGTACATTCATCTCGAGGCAAAACCGATTTGAAGTGCACAATACATTGTTAAGAGAAGTTTTTTTAGCTTGAATTTCCTCTATCTCTGACTTAAATGTTCAGATGTTACCTGGTAACAATCGTACCTTTTCCGTCGACGTGATTCTGAATCCATCCACGGACAATAGGCCTTAACTACCTTTTCCATTTGGATTAACGTACACCTATTCTTTCCCGTATCGTTCCATTCGAGCTGGGCGGCTGAGATTTTCAATCGAAATTTCACAGCTTTTCATTGGCCGAGAAAAATAAATCGTCTTGAACAACTCGTACTTATTCTGTTTCGTACTTTTCATTCTTCGACGCAGCATATTTTATGAACAGTTCAAGTTAGAATTTTTGACAAGTTGTTTATGTACATATCTTTATTTTCTTTCGTTTTTTAGCGACGGCCCAATTAGAGGAAAGCTTTTGGATATCCCCTCCTTTCTTAAGATATTGAATGATGTTTATGCACTTTCATCTCTTTTAATCTTTTTTTTTTGCTTGTCATTTTGAAGCTGCATAAACTTCGGGCTCCTCAATTCTAGACTTGTAAGCAATATTTATCTGGTAAATGATGATATCATAAACTTTTGATACAAAGCTATAATACTGCATTTTTGTACTATCTAATTGCATTGAGGGTCTAAATCGATCTAAGATCTATCCATTTTTTTTATTTGGGATGTGAACTCCATCTTTGAGGAAAATTAATTAATTAATTAATTCATTCATTCATTCATTCATCCATTCATCCATTCATCCATTCATCCATTCATTTATTCATTCATTCATTCATCAATCATTCATTCATATTGCTTTAATAAAAAAAAATTTCATCTTTTTCATAAAATCATTGCAAGTTGAACTCAGTTTAACCGACCTAAGTATAATACATGCACTAGCAAGGCTCATTTAGGCTAAGTAAACAAATCACTCCAAACTCAGTCTTTTAGGTCCACAAAGTTAACAAACCACACAAAACTTCTATACGCATTCGAACTAAGATAGCAAATCATATATAACTCACTTTGTTTGATCCACTAAGTCAACAAACCACATAAAACTCATACAAACAATTAGAACTAAGTTAATGAACCACACATATCTCATTAGTTTAAACATATTTTATTTCAAACATATATAGTATACTATACAAATACAAAGAATGATACAATATAGGATCGGAAAGGAAGCTGTATTAGCTTATTTAAATTCCTCTCCCGGTAATGTAATTCAAAATTAAGAGCAGAAAGAAATATTATCACTACAAATTATAGAAATGAAATATGTTATTAGTCATATGAGTTCTGCAATGCAAATGTGAAAATCATGAAGCAAATCAATAATGAATGAATGAATGAATGAATGAATGAACTCTATTTAAAATACAGTGTACTGTGAGGTAGGCGATCATTTAACTTTTAACATTCATATACTAATACTTTCGTAATATACTAGACATAGTAAATAATGAATTGTGTGAAATATAACGCAAGGTAATTTTGAATAACATCATCAAGTGAAAAGTCGACCTCTATATGCAACCATAAGATATATATTATACGTTGAATGATACATAAAAGTAATATCAAAGAACCTTTATATCGGGAAAAAAATCATGGATATATCTAATTTGGGGGTAATTGCAATCTTAGAATCTTTTAGTATTCAAAATGAAATTTTGTACATTAAGAAAAATATTTGTATTAAATTCGAAAGATTGATCTTTATCGCCAAAGAGTAAAGTTTCAAGATCATACATGTGACCTAAGTTTTGAACCATTCGGTTTCGTTCGCGGGTGAAAAGAGGGCAATCTAACATGAAATCTTTCGTATTTTCAATTTCTCCACAAGCACAGTATGGATCATTCTCGATATTTTTTGTGAAGAGATGGTGTTTGAGTGAAGAGCAATTCATTCGAAGTCTAGCATGATAAATTTGACCTTTACGGCTACCTACATTGTAGTATTCAGGAATATCAAGTGTGGATGTTTTAATGAGTGCTTTTTAAAGGAATGGATAGTATTTGATTCTTTAATTTTGTCAGAAAGTGAATTCCATAATTTTACAGTAGACGGAATAAAGCTATTGAAGTGGTAAGCTGTTCTGGAATTAATTTGTTGTATATTATTTGCATGTCTTGTGTTATAATTATGTATATCACTATGTTGTGACGGAATTAATGTGTATAAATAGTTAGGAGTTATTTCATTTTTCATTTTATAGAATTGGGTCAATTTATGATTTTCACGACGTTTTTCTAATCTTTCCCATCCACATTCAATAAAAAGACTATTAATACTGACTAGTTTTGTAGTAACTATCCTGGCTGCTTCTACATTTATATTTTCTAATTTTTGTTTGCAATACTCTGGACAGTTGTCAAAAATTGTATCTGCATATTCTAGAACAGGTCGGATAAACTGAAAATAGATAGTTTGGAGTGTCTTTCTATTAATTTCGAATTTAAGTTTTCTTAGAATATTTAATTTAGAATATGCTTTGTTAACGATGTAATCTATGTGTTCATCCCAGTGACATGAATTATTTATTATCAAACCTAAATGTTTGTGGGAACTTACTTTCTTTACGGGAACATTATCGAAATACAAAGTTGGGTGGTTTACGCGTAAATTTTTCCTGGAAATAAGTAGACTTTCAGTTTTAAGGGGATTGAATTTAACTAACCATTTACATGACCATTGGTGTACTTTTAGAAGATTTTCATTAAGAATATTTGCTCCCAAATTAGGATCCTCAATTATTATGTAAATGGACGTATCATCGGCGAATAACTTAATACAACAACCTATTTCTGTAACAATGTCATTTATGTATATGATAAAAAATAGAGGTCCGAGAATAGATCCTTGAGGGACGCCTGCATTAATAGATAATAAAGTTGATTCTTGACCGTTTAATAAAACTCTTTGTTTCCTATTTCCTAAATAACTTTCAACCCATTCCAAAAAGTCCCCACCTATTCCCATCTGTTTAATTTTGAAAAGTAATACCTTGTGCCATACCCTATCAAACGCCTTGCTAATATCAAGAAATACAACCCTTATATCCTTACCATTATCCAAAGCTTTAGAGAATTCGTTCGTTAAGTATAGTAATTGGTTAATTGTTGAATCACCCCTTTTAAACCCAGATTGGTGCTCGGTAATCAGATTATTATCAATAATATAATTGTACAAAAATTTAAAAATGCATCCCTCAAAAACCTTGCTAATTACACTAAGTAAAGATACAATTCGTTGGCGGCTTTTTTAGAAGTAGAGGATTTATCTTGTCAGCTCCAGAAGCTGTATTGGTATCTAAATTTACTAGTACATCTAATACATCTTCAGGTGAAATTTGAATCGAATTTAATGTAGAGTCAGTGAGTAAATCGTCTTCAGGTAACTCGTTGTTACTGTCATTTATATTGGATTGAGACGCAAAGAAGTGATTAAATAATTCGGCGTTTTCTTTATCATCACTTACAACTTTATCGTCATTAACGTCATACAGTACGTCTATGTTTGTCGTTTAATTTGATAAGTTAGCTACTTCTTTTACTAATTTATACCAATCTTTAGAGGCAAATTTACTTGAATTTATTTTATTTTGCAAATATTCATAGTGATTCCTTTTAGCTTTTCTGAGTTCATCTATTACTTTATTTCTATAATTTCTGTATTGAGATTTAATTCTGTCACAATTATTAGATTTCAGTTTTTTTTTCTAATTCTATCTCTTTTTCTCATTAATTTCCTAATTTCTGCATTCATCCAAGGTAGGTCGTTACCTCTGATTGTAATAATTCTATTTGGTATAGTTTCTGAGGCTATGTCTAAAATCTTATCCGTTATATTTTTCGCGTTTTCATCCAATGAAAGATCTTCATTTAATAAAGAATCCCATTCTACACATCTCATTTTTTCTCTCTATAATTCAAAATTTCCTTTATGGTAAAGCCAAATTTTTCTTCGAAGAATGGCCGTTTTATGTTTAAAAGATCTGAGAAAAGCTATTATTGGTTTGTGATACCTAATGTTAGAGTCTAAGAAAGATTCCATGACGTTTAAATATACTACATTTTGTGGATTATTTGTGATTAAAAGATCTATAATTAGAGTTTCGCTATTTTCACTTATTGATGTTGGATCATTTACAAGTTGATGTAAGTCGTAATTAAGATTGATTTGTTTCATCTTGGTGTTATTAGAAGACAATTGATTTTCATTAAAATCACCGGTGATAATTATATTTTGAATCTGAGTATCAAGAGCTTTATCAATAGATTGATCAATTAAGTCCCAATATCTAGCATCACTATTTGGTGGTCTACAGAAGGTTCCTACTAAGTATTTATCATTTTTATTTTTTATCTCAAGCCACACACATTCTATGTCATTAAGTTCAAGATTTGGAAGTTTTTTAACTATTGAATTTTCCTTACAATATACTATTACACCTCCTCCTATTCTACCTTCTCTATCACGTCTAAATGGAGGCTGAAAACCATCCATGTGTATTTCATCATCATTTATACTTGGGTTCAACCAGCTTTCGGTAAAACAAAGAATATCAAAGTCAAAAAGATTTCCGTTTAGTATATCTATCTTATTTCTGATGCTTTGAACATTTAAATGAATGAGAGACAAAAAAGTTTTTATTCCTTTAGAGAATGTACTATCATCGATTGAATCAGCATTAGAGATATGAAGGGAATCTATGTCAGAATCATTTGTTGGTCCCGGGTTTAATTCTATATCACCGCACAGTAGTAACAAAATAGATATCATGCTTATCAGGATAACATATTTCAAAACAATGAAAGTATACGAGATATCAACATATAAAGATGTTTTAAAAGTAAGAGACCTATTATTAAAATTTCCTATCCTGGCTCTATAAACATCTAAACTTACACCCATTAAGTAACAGATGTGTCTTTAATATCAAAGAAATGAGCCAGGATAGGAATTCTATAGGACATATGTCTTATTACAAAAAAGTCAAGGATAATAAAACAAAATGTAAACAAAGGGGATCGCCATTCACATGTTGTATCTATGTAATTTTGAAAATATGATAAACATGTTATAACATAGATCGTAGTTGTAAAAGTAAAAAATGTGATGAGATGAGAATATATGAGCAAGCAAAAAGCTATAAGCAAAACAAAATCTGGATGTAAAGCTAAATGTAGAACAACATACAAAATAACTAAATGCAAAACTAAATGCAAAGCTAAATGCAAAACTAAATGCAAAGCTAAATGCAGAACTGAATGCAAAACTAAATGCAAAGCTAAATGCAAAATTAAACGCAAAGCTAAATGCAGAACGAAATGCGAAACTAAACGAAAAACTATATGCAACAAGTATGCAAACAAACAAGTCTTCAAACTTGAAATCAAATGAAAATTTGAACATGAAAATGAAAATAAACTGAACAAATAACATATGTACAAAGCAATGAACATCTTTTGAATGAATATGCAAAAAAAGTAGGACATGATGATACCTTATGTAGCCTTCGGGTGGATTCTTTAAGCTTTCTCTATATAAAGTAGAAATGTGGAACAGATTATATACTACTAGTTGAAGATAATTGAAACAAACAATAGATTTCTATTTGTTTGAAATGAATTATAACTGCTTATGATCTAGTATTATACTACTATTGAAACAAACTATAGATCTCCGATTTATTTGGAATAAACATTAATTGCAACGTATCAGTAGAAACAAGCTATAGGTAAGCTTATTTTCTTTGTTGTAATTTTTATAGTTGGAGGAACCAAAAAAAAAAAAAACTTTTTTTATTTAATCCAGCTTGTACAATTACTGTACACATATACGCTTGTGAAAATTAAGATATTAATTGATATTTACGTAATAGAAATATGAAAAAGAGGAATCAAATAAATGAATAGTCAGAAATATCAATGTAAGCTTAACTACCATGAAACAACCCTAAGTCAAAGTCATAGCTACAATAAGTATGGAGTGTCTGATTATGGGCACCGTGCGATGGAGGCACATATATATTCTCAAACAGTCAGCGATTTGGACGCGTCAATTAACTCGTCCAGGGAGGTGACAGGATGTTTTTTTGTCATTATGTCCAACTATTATGATTTTCCCATCCCAGACGAAAACGGACTTTGTGCGACCGGATTTGACGAGCTTTCTGGCTTCGCTGGCTATCCTGGATCTCTCCCGAGTTAGATCCTGATTTACATATACATCTTTGTAGCCTTCCATTTTATTTAGTTTTTGTTTCCTGCTCTCACGTAGCAGCCCATGTCTAGCGTTGAAGTTGTTAATTCGCGCGATTATTGGGCGTGGCACACCAGGTTTAGAGGGTCCCACATTATGTGAGACGGCCAGATCAGTTGGATTGAGAGAGACTTTCAACTTCTCACAAATATCGGTGATTACCTTGTCAGTATCTGCTTTCTCTTCTGACACTCCGAACACTCTGACACAATTCCGCCTGCTGTACATTTCTAGGTCGTCCATACGTTTAGTCAGTGTTTTGTTTTCTTCGTACAATCTCATTCTATCTTTTTGACGAAGATAACAAACCACAAGCAACTCATACTTAACTCTTATTCGACTCACATTTAAGAAACAACTCACATCAGGATCATATGACCTTATATGTACTCAAATGGTCTGGGTATGGGATGATAAATTGACCATATAAAAACCATTGTAATGACCCATGGATTTGTTGGTTTTGTATGAGTTACGTGTAAGTTACATGATATTTGTTAAGAATTTTTTTGTTTGGGATGCATTGAATATGCGCGTTTTATAGAAGGCGCTAGATGATCTTTTTAACAGTTTCGATTCAAAATTAGTCCGTCTTTGATCAATTTTATTTCATTTATCACGCAATTGAATGGAACGAATAAGACCAATTACAAGGTAATATTGTGTGACCTAATTAAGGTTAATAAACATCAGCATAAACTCTATTATATATTACAATGTACATTGTAAAAGCAATATTATGCATGTTTTATACTGCATATACAATGTATTCTTTGAACATTTGCTAGGATTTTTGCCGTTATATTTTCGCGAAGCTGCAACCAGCTTCGATCGGAAATATTCTCTGCGTTTGCTGTTCGTTACATTGAAATTTTCGTTCACAATTAGCAAGCTTTTAGAGATTTTCCTTATACAAGACTTCGCTTAATAGATTTGCATATATGTGAGGGGCCCTAAAAGAAAGGTTTTCACTAGCATTTCAACTGTCCTGGGACATTTCATTATGGAAAATGACTTACGAGGCCAGAAAAGGCAATTGGGAAATTATGGAAAGATGTTATCCCTTTCTATTGAAGCGAGTTCGAGGGTTTTCCCGATATAATAAGAAAAGAACAATGTGAAGCAAATCGAACGCATCTGGAGCGTATTTGAGCGGAATTTAAATGCGACATATTATATAAATCATATGGTTCGGTGTAATGCAACGATGATGCAAATATATAATAATCCCAATATACAAACTTCTACAAATGTACAACCACATTCAAATATTTGCCCTTACCAATCGACCGCTACCACTGTATTTGTCAAAATCAAATATCTAAAATTTCAAAACGTTTTGAACTTTACATTACTTTCTTAAGAGTTACTCGGACTATTAGCGATCTCTTTGTGTAAATTCCTAAGATAAACATTGGAAAGTTTGAAAAAAATGCATTTAACCGATGTTTTGTGAAGCGTCTTGGCTATTTTTGAATAATAGCTTGCTTTTAAAACCTTTTCACAAGTGTTCTTTCTTTTCACTGCTGTCGGGGGAAGAATTATCCCCCATTTTGCGAAAACGATATAAACGTTTTTCAGTTCACACATACGCCCCTGGTGAAATGGCCATTCTATTTGTAGAAAATTCTTTTAAGATGTCCGTTGTACATGTACAACCAAACCTCCTGAATCAAAGTTGTTCGTATCCCAATAAAACTTCACTTTCACGAGCCGGAAATGTTTGATCATTTAAATGCCGGTTTGTTTTTTTCTTTCCTTTTGTTTGTTTGAATTTTTTTGTTGTTGTTTGTTTTCATTTTGAGGGGAGGAGATGTTTAGTTTTATTGTTGTTTTTTTTGCTTGTTTGTTGTTGTTGTTGTTGTTGGTTGTTTTGTTTTCTTTTTTTGGGGGGTTTTTTTGCCCTTTTAACCAGAACTGTTTATCTTCTTATATTCCGGTTCGGATTTATTTTCGTTACTCTTCGGCCAACGACATTTCTTTCTATTTCAGCGCCGAAACGTTTTTTTGTGATAAAGGAACACGTTGCAAAATATTGTGAAACTGTTCTAAACAGGAATGATGTAAACTTATTTTGGTCTATTAAAAATTCAGGGGATGTGATTGACAAAATGAAATCCAGAAATTTTCAAGCCAATTCGATTTCTTCGTACGACTTTTCAAATATGTACACCACGCTTCCTCACGATAAGATTAATGATCAATTGTCCAAACTCATTAAATGGTGCTTTAACCGAGAGGGTAAAACTTATATTTGTACATCTGAATCAAAGGGTTTCTTTTCCAATACAGAATACAAATCATATAAATCATGGACATGTAGTGACCTTTGTATTGCCTTGCCCTTTCTTTTGGACAACATTTATGTAAGATTTGGTGAGAATCTCTACAAGCAGGTTGTAGGGATCCCTATGGGTACTAATTGTGCGCCTCTTGTTGCAGATTTATTTTTATTCACGTATGAAAAAGAATTTATCCAAAATCTTCAAAAACAAAGAAAACATGATGATTTGAAATGTTTCAATGGTACTGCTAGGTACCTGGATGATATCCTTACTATCGACAATCCTGTTTTTGAAAAGTATAAAAATGTCATCTATCCACAGGAACTGACTCTTAACAAGGCGAACGTCACAAACACAGAAACACCATTTTTGGACCTGAATATCAAAATTATTAATGGAGAGATTCATACAAGGGTGTATGACAAAAGAGATGACTTTGGATTCAATATAGTAAATTTTCCCTGGCTTGACGGTGATGTTCCTAGATTACCGTCTTATGGTATCTACATTTCGCAGCTCATCCGGTATGCTAGAGCATGTACTGATGTTTTGGATTTTCATGATAGAAATTTACAAATAACAAAGAAACTTTTAGGTCAAGGTTTTCGCTTTCACAAACTTGTCAAGACATTCTGGAAATTTTACAAAAATTATTGTCAACTACTTTTGAAATTCGGACCCATACAAGCAACAGAGTATATTACTTTGGGTATTTCGCAACCTGCATTTTATAGTGACATGATCAACAAAATTAGAAGGATCAAAGGTAGACAGAATTACTATCGAAAATGCGTCAGAATCATCAAACGCCTCTTATACCGTGGATATGATCCTAATGTCACCAGACGGACACTAGGCTTGGTACTTGACCAATCTACAGTCTTGTACCAGCGCATCCTTAATACTTGCACGCTGACTGGCTGTGACGACGGGACTCCATGACGGGCCCTGTCCAAACCTCTTTAGAGAAGACAGGGCCCCGACCACCTGTCCTCTCTGAATGTCAGTCGGACTCCTCGGGTGATAACATACATTAGCTCGCTACAGCCGGCAGAGCACAGGTCGTATTACGCATGCCCTCTTTTTATATCAATTTACATATTCATCTGTGTTGCTTGGGCCCCTGCGTTTTGTGGTCTTGTTTGTGTGTGGTCATCTGACAGTGAGGAGGTTGTTTTACACCACAATTGTACGTTCTTCGAGACCTCTGGGTAATCGGAATAGTGGGAGGGTTGTGCGCACGTAATCCAGGATAACCACACCGTCTGCTACTCACGAGGCAGATGGCCGTCCTAAGTCGGCACCGTTTACCCATCGGTCTCGTTGGTTTATGTGTAGTCATTTGTGTTTTATGTTTTTCTGTGATTTGACGTTCATTGTACTACTGCGTCTCTTTCTGTGCGTGTCATTTTTGTGTTTTACAGTGGGTGTTTTGGGAGGTTGCTGTTGATGCTGCAACTAGGTGTTGTTGGAGATCCCCTCCTTTCTTTTGTTTTGCAAATTTCATGCCTGCAACTCCCGTCCCCTTCTGCTTGTTTTTATTGAATATAAGGACAACAAAATTTTGTGGAACAGAGATACATTTTTAGAGGAATTCAGTTTAACGGTATAGATCTGTCATTTTTTCATCAATATTTGGAGCAAAATTATATAATATGACACATATGGATAATGACCATATCCCCATATACAGCAAAAAATCGATAATTCAGAAAATTATAAACCGAAGGTATGCGAAATCAGGATAGAACAGAACCAAAGCAAACAATCAAAAACCACCACCTGAAAAGAAGCGAACTCCTAATATGTGAGACCAGCCGTCCGAGAAGAGTCAGCATCTCCTGCTTGCATGCAACACCCGTCGCTTCAATTCGGAAGAATTGTCACTTCCGGTTACTTCCATTTTGGAAAATATAAAGTATAATCTTTTGTTGGACGGTACAAATGGTCTATAACAGAATATCATCTACCCTTCTTCATAGTGTATTACGAGTTCTCCATATTAGAGGTATATTCAAGCCCTTCCCCAAATATATCAAATTGATAGATTAGTAAAATGTTGGATCTCGTTCTTCTGTATGGAGATAGTCCTCTCTTTTAAAAATTAAAATTCGGCAATCAAATACTGTGTTGATTGACCACAATTCAGGAGATAATACTGTGATGCTCACACAGGTGGTATTCTCTGTTAACATGTCATCTGAACATCAATCACATTTATATATCTACTGACTCCCAAAGGAAACGTTACATATAAATAAACTGAAATAAATCTACTACATACAAATGCACATTTATAAATTTTTGCGTGATTCAAATTCAGATCATGAACAGAACATTTCATGAAGCAAATGTTCATTTCATCACATGAACATAATGCAATACCTTTGCTAAAAGCAAAGATTGCATTATAAAAATCCCAAATTTGTCTAATTTTGGTAAATTCGATTCGATTAGATTCGATGCAGGAACACAAAGTCTTGATTCCGTTTTCTTCAGGTCTCCTACCGATACCGCTTACATTTACTCTATTGTTAGTGCGTTTACGTTACTGATGAGTGAGCCGTAGAGAAATTACTTAGATGTTACGTCACATTGGGTAGCGGTGCTTATTCATGGTCTTCAAGGCTGATGATTGATCCCATTATCATTTGACGGCTAGCTAAACGCAAAATAATTATTTGCCTTTCTCAGAATTACGCGGCAACGTCAGAATGACGTAGACGTGCTTCTAACATTCCAACTGTTTGATGTCGCTGTTCTTTGATTAATTTTGTGATATTTTGTTTTGTGAGATCATATTCTATCGAAAACGTTGTTTAATTCAATTGGATAAGACCAAGATATCTTCGTACATAACTCGTGCAAATCACGAAAACGTCAATATTGGCGTTCTGGATGAGTGCACAGATCTAAAAGTTGTGTTTATTGAAGTTACTATACTTACTATACAATTTCATCATAAAAATCCACATATTTCAAATATTGATTGAAAATTGTTTGGAATACAACTACGTATCGTTTCTTTTGGGAGACAGTATATATATGACACTTTACACAAGAATGTTCCCTCACCGTATCCAGTGGACGTATACGTATCATGTATTTATCGTTCTCGATATTAGAAATGATGTTGTATTCACTTTCTCGTATTTGCGGTCATTTATTTCTATACAGTAACAGTTTATAACATTATAAGATAAATTGGCCGATAATAAACGACTTTAAAGTTTTGGTGTGACCATAAAAATCTAATTAATGATTGGTAGGCTGCTTTTATTACACATCAGTTCTTTAAATAAAAACAAAATAAATAAAAACTTAATCATTGAGATGTGCGCCGTCAACTACACTCGTACGCCCCCCTCCTTCCCCCATCATAAGTAAGAAGTAACTATTTAATATCTTTAAATTTATATGTGTTACCCGACTATTGTTTTGCAAACCTAATGAATGACAAGTGTGGAGAAAACAATAATCATATTGCTGTTTTATATTAATTAATGAAGAAAACAATTATTATATTGCTGTTTAAATTGCATTTCTCAATGGGCCTTTAGATTTAGAGTACCTCGCCCCTCTCCCCGAAACGCTTCTACCTTGCGACCGCTTGTGTCTAGTTGGTCTCCAGAGCCCTCCCTTCTTTTTCTTGTTTTCATTCTGTACGAAAATGCGAGAAAAAATATGTGACTGGAGAGAGAGAGAAAAAAAAACTAATCTAGTTTGTAAACTAAAACTGCCGGGGTTTTAATTACTTATCGAGCACTCCGATATTTAACACAATGACGTGTAACTTGAACATTCTTTAAGCTCTGTGATCATAATTATAACTAACTTTACATATACTTATGTTTGTGTATATTTCTTTAAAATAATAAGGTTGACTTAACATCATATATACGAGTGGGGAAAATTTCGTAACTTCTCAAAGTTTGTAAATATTTGATTACGTAAATATCAGTTATTGATGGGATAATACTTAAACGTATGTTTTGCTATACATTTGATTATTCTAATTTATTTATTTTTTGAGTACACGTGCATGAATATTATCCCACTTTTTAAAACAAGAGGCCCAAGGGGGCCACATCGCTCACCTGAGGAGATTGTATGTATGTTTTCAATCAAAGTCAGTATAAGAAGTGAAGAAAATCACTTTTAGTGAAGCTTTGAGAAGGACAATTTGTACTTACTTCCTGTAAAGTTTGGTGACATTCTGTGCAGTAGTTTAAGAGGATAAGTCAAAAATGTGTCATCCAATTAGAGCCAATGGAGGACATCTTTGGTTTCCGATCGGCTCGAAAAACACAAACTTGGGAGACTTAGAGGGCAATGAGTACTGGCTTCCTGTGAAGTTTCAAGAAATTCTGTGAAGCGGTTTCAGAGGAGAAGTCAAAAATGTGTCAGCCAATCAGAGCCTGTAGCTGCAATCTTGGATTTCCGATCGGCTCCAAAAAACTCAAACTTGTTAGAGGGCAATGAGTACTTGCTTCCTGTGAAGTTTCGTGAAATTCTATACAGCGGTTTCAGAAGAGAACTCGAAAATGCGTCAGCCAATCAGGGCCTGTGGCGGCCATCTTGGATTTCCGATCGGCTCGAAAAAAACAATTTGGTAGAGGGCATTGAGTTCTTGCTTCCTGTGAAGTTTCATGAAATTCTGTGCAGCAGTTTAAGAGAAGATGTCGAAAATGCGTCAGCCAATCAGAGCCTGTTGCAGCCATCTTGGATTTCCCATCAGTTCGAAAAACACAAACTTGGTAGAGGGCATTGAGTATTTGCTTCCTGTGAAGTTTCCATAAATTCTGTGTAACGGTTCCAGAGGAGAAGTCCAAAATGCGTCAGCCAATCAGAGCCTGAGGCAGCCATCTTGGATTTCCTATCAGCTCGAAAAACACAAACTTGGTAGAGGACATTGAGTATTTCTTTCCTGTGAAGTTTCCATAAATTATGTGTAACGGTTCCAGATGAGAAGTCCAAAATGTGTCAGCCAATCAGAGCCTGTGGCGGCCATCTTGGATTTCTGATCGGCTCCAAAAACCCAAAATTTGTAGAGGACATTGAGTTCATGCTTCCTGTGAAGTTTCATAAAATTCTGGCAGCGGTTTCAGAGGAGAAGTCCAAAATGTGTCAGCCAATCAGAGCCTGTGGCAGCCATCTTGGATTTCAGATCGGCTCATAAACTTGGTAGAGGACATTGAGTTGTTGCTTCCTGAGCAGTTTCATGAAATTCTGTGCAGCGGTTTTAGAGGAGAAGTCGAAAACGTGTCAGCCAATCAGACCTTGTGGTGGCCATCTTGGATTTCTGATCGGCTCGAAAAACACAAACTTGGTAGAGGGCATTGAGTTCTTGCTTCCTATGAAGTTTCATGAAATTCTGTGCAGCAGTTTCAGAGGAGAAGTCCAAAATGTGTCAGCCTATCAGAGCCTGAGGCGGCCATCTTGGATATCCGATCGGCTCGAAAAACACAAACTTGGTAGAGGACATTGAGTTCTTGCTTCCTGTGAAGTTTCGAGATATTCTGTGAATTGCTTTAAGAGAAGAAGTCAAAAATGTGTCAGCCAATCAGAGCCTGTGGCGGCCATCTTGGATTTCAGATCTGCTCAAATAACACAAACTTGGTAGAGGGCATTGAGTACTTGCTTCCTGTGAAGTTTCGTGAAATTCTGTGCAGCGGTTGCAGAGGAGATGTCGAAAATGTCAAAACTTTACGCCGGACGGACGGACGGACGGACGACGGACGGCGCGCTATGACAATAACTCACTTGAGCTTCGCTCAGGTGAGCTAAAAAGACAGCAATCCGAAAATAATAAATATTGGCACCATTTTTACACAGATACATTTATTTATCCTTTCCGGAGTGCAAATGTTAAAGGTCTTAAAATTAGATAGCACCATTTAAGAACAGATAAATTTGCAGCATGGACCAAACATGCGCGTTTCAGGCATTAACACTCGTCAGTGATCCTCAATCTAAACAAAGTAATATGGCCAAAGAGTGTGAACATTATTATGTTAAAAAATGTACCGAAAAATAATAATTTTCATTTATGTTTGGCATGTCTGGTCATGCTGGAAATTTATATCCTCTTAAATGATGCTAACGAATTTGAAGACGTTTAACATTTGGAGTGAAATAAACTAGAGCGTGTGTGTATTTCGCGGTAAAATGCCTATTTTATCGCCAATTAATACAACCGTATTTCAGATTCAAAATTTCGAAATTTATGGATAAAGTTGAGACCAGTCTTTTAAATTTGATTTCTAGTCTCTTATTTAAACTAGAAATATGTTTTAAAGTTTATAGATATCCATAATAGCTAGAAAGGTTTTTAATTTTAAACGTTCTTTGGTCGATATTAACTTCTTTACAACATAGCCTCCAACTACTCTTTGGAATGTAATTTAGATATCTTGACATAAGCTTACCAAAATAAAAGTTGCACGAGAATTTTCCAAATACATGTACATTACATTTTAGTAATGATCAAGGATTCGTTGGTATAGATCATTGTGTAGAAGAAATACTTGGTAAGATTCAGGACTAAATACAGCACTTAATTTGATACAAGTATCAGCTCCTTCAAATTAATTCGCATTTTTGTACGTTAAGAATTTTAATATGATAAAAAACAAATGGGCTGTGGGTGGAGATGAAATGATAGGAAAGGATCGGATAGAGGTTTAAGAGAAGCGAATCGGACAGGATTGGATATAATTGGAGAGAAATGCATTTGATTTGACAAAGGTTGCCATTGGATAGGTCAAGATTATATCCACTTTCTATCGTTCATCCTACGTCCTATCCTCCCCTCTTTTTTGTCAAACAATTGTGTTGCAAGGATGTGTTATGCAGGAAAGGATAATATGAATATGGACTTCTCTGACGGATTGTCTTGAACGATTTTGTAAACTGAAAACATATAATATAATAATATTATAGCTCAAATTAAAAGACTCGAAATGCATGGAAATATACCCTGTTCTTTACATAAGGTCGATTTTGCACGTTGTGATTAAAATATGGCATATATCTCCAAGAAGATGTAGTTTGGGAGCCAGTGGGACCCCCCATGCACCCCTTTGAGTAAACAACAAAGAAGTACCTAACCTTTATTCAGTCTCAAAGTCGAGAAGGCAACGCAAAATTGAGAGAATTCCCATCGAAACGGTTGCGAACCCCGGAATGAACAACATTCCGAATTGACACCAGGTGCCAGGGAAGAGTCAGCGTCTCCTGATTGCATGCAACACCCGTCGCAATAGCTCGATGGAAACCTGTCAAATATGGTGATTGTCTCCATGTACATTTTGATGTACAGATCAGGTAAGTATGTCTTGTTTGAAGATGACGACAGCCATTCAATCACAATGTAGATTGTCACTGATCATTCTGGAAAGGGGGATCTGATATGCTTTTATAATATCCCCGTTGTACTTTTTCACGGGTACAAAGTGTTTTTTATGGTCTACATAATCGGTTTTCAGAACGTACTCAAACATATACATGTACTCATTTAGGCTATTTGTTTTTCGACCGTTTCCATGGAAACCCCTCATGCTAAGGTAAAGAAAGAACTATTGGTTAAGTAAAATAGTCATACCTTGGCCAAATATTGATCTAAACATCTGTAACTGCACTTGACTAATTGAACAATCTTTTCTCGTTCCATCGATACCAGTTACATATGCTTAGCTCAACATTTGGCCAAAATATGGCTATTTTCTTCACTCTGGCATGGGAGTTTCCATAGAAACGAAAAAATGACAAATATGGATAATAACCATATCCCTGTATACAGCAAGAAATTGATTAATATTCAGAAAATCATGAACCGAAGGCATTCAAAATCAGGATAAAACAGGAACCAAAGCAAACAAACAAACAAAAAACAAAGAAACAAAACCCTCCACCACAGGAAAATAAGCGAACTGCTGATATTGGAGTAAGACCTCGTGCCCCGAAAGAGCCAGATATTCAAACTTATAACTGACATTTTAGTAACTTACACCATTCTTTTTCATAATTTAAATCTATGCTTGGTTATTTTCTAAACGCATGGTCTTGACACCATAATATAGATAATTGCATCATCTTATGAGGCACCCAATCAATCGTGATCAAGTGAATAAATATAAATGGCATGTAGATTAAAGTCATCATCTAAAGTTTTTCATCGATCTGGCTAATCTTTTTTTTTTTCTTTTCGTTACGTGCTGCTCCGTACCTGTGACACGTCTCATACAAACATTCTAAGCTGTTCCACTATGATGAACAAACATACAATCACTAAACGGTGCTATAAATTGTTATTGGTATTGTAAATTATGGTATGGATGACATGGTATGGTATGGATTATGACCATATCCCTGTAAACAGTGCAAAATCGATAATTCAGAAAATCAGAAACCGAAGGCATACAAAGTCAGGATAAAACAGAAACCTAACAAACAAACAAAAAATTCCACCATATGAAAAGAAGCGAACTCCTGATATGGGAGTGAGACCACGTGCCCCGAAAGAGTAAGGATCTCTTGCATGCAAAACCCGTCGCTTCAAATCGGTAGAATTATCACATCCGGTACTATCCGGAGATATAAAGTATAATCTTTGGTTGGACGGTACAAAATGGTCTATGACAGAATATCATACACCATTCTGGAGAGTGGGACATCATAGTGTATGACAAAGAAACCATATCGACCGTAGATCTTCCTCATTGATGATGTAAGTCGGTCACAAACATATCCCTGACTGAGAAGCTTATCTGAAAGACGCCTAGCTCTCAGAATAGAATCTGTAAATTGGGTTCTTGCTCTTGCATAGCGTATCAACTTAGATATGAACACGTCAAAATCAGGCGATAAAGGGATGTTGCTACTCAGAAAGGAAAATTTGATGCTGAAAACACATAGCTTAAATGAGTATATTTTTTGTACATTCTGATTACCCATCATGTAGACCCTAAGAAATATTTTGGTACCCATGACAAAAGTACTTCAAGGGTGCATGGAGGTCCCACTGGCTCCACGACTACATATCCTTGGAGATATATGCATTGTTTTGATCACAACGTGCAGAATCGACCTTATGTATAAAAAAGGGTAAACTTCCATGTATTTCGACTCCTAAAATATGAGATATGATACAATGATTTCGATTTACAAAATTGATCGAGACATGCGTCAGAAAAATCCATATTCATATTATCATTTCCTGCATAACACATACATTCAACCAAATTGTTTGGCTGCTGTGAAAACGGTCGAAAACCACATAGCCTAATTGAGTTTATTTTCAGTTCATTCTTAAAATCGACTCTGTAGAACCTAAGGGACAAGTTTGTGCCCGTGAAAAATATGTACTCAAGGAGGTGCATGGGGATGCCATTAGCTCCCCGACTTATGTAATTGTACGTCCACAACGGAACATGCCCGCAAGGATTCAGTAATTGATATGCATCGACGAACGACCATGAATCCTCCAATTCCGGACCTTCATAGGCGCAAAATTGCTTTAGAAACAAAAAGAAAAAAAAACTTAAAGCGACATCAAAATGAAGACAGGAACTTGCACTTCCTCTAGGGAAAAGAGTTCAGCTCAGCTGAATGAAGCAAGCTAACGATCATTTACATAAGTTCTTTCAAGATTAAAGCTTCACTAGGACATGCTGAAAAATATGCTGTTCTTCTTGTTTATTTTTTTATCTTTTATTAAAAAGATATAACTTTGAACTTGAATTGAAGTATGTTACTTTGTTTTCAGATCTGACACCGGAAGCTCAACAACATCGTCAATTTCCATAGAGGATATGAAAGTCCTGCTTTTGTTGTCGCTTGTGACACCGTTTGCTATTAATGAAATTTTATGAAATGAATGATCATGAATTGAATATGTATGATCTATAAAGTACTGTAATGATCGCATATTCACATGTTCATACATCGATCATTTTATGCTTCTTGTTATTTTATTACACGATCTCACTCATGTTAATTATTTTGAGATCGTCCCTCTGTATCGAAATGTCGATGTTTTTTATCTCACGATGCTTCGAAATTGTCAATATTTACATCATGCATCACTTTTTAGCATATTCCCGGTTATGATTCAATGTACTGATTGTTCTTTTACCTGCAACTACTCTGATTTCTGTTGCATATTGTTTAAAACATGTTTAATTGTAAATAATCCATAGTGTCGAAGCGTAGATCATTATCGTCAACCCGTAAACACTTTACCCATAATGCACTGGTACGGAAGTCGAACTGTCAAAGTAGTTATTTGGTGGGTTTTATGAACTTATGAATGTTTTATTTAATCGACAAAATTGTATAATTGTTATTTTAATAATATTAGATAATTATTTGTTATGATTAATTACTTTAATTAGTATCGCAAAGCTTTATTTTCGTATTTTACGTCATAGGTCATGGGGTCATTTGGCTAACGGGATGGGAATAAAGGATTTTTATTGGTTTTGAGCTCACGGGTTCCTTTCGGGTTCCCGGGTGTCTGTAAATAGGAAAAACTCGCTGATTTTCGGCAGACGGCATATTCCTTAGTTCTAGATAGACCTCGTCACTCGAGTTGAGATATTTTGAGGTGCGTTTTTGGTTGTTTGGGAATATTTTTCAGATTTTGATAAGTAAATTGACAGAAGTTATGCAGTAGTAAAGTTTATCTTCGCGGCCGTCTCATTTTAGTTCGATTTTGCCAATTTACCAGTTCTGTACTGGTTCTTTAGGAACTTAACCAGTTCTGTACTGGTTCTTTAGGAACTTTACCAGTTCTGTACTGGTTTTAATCTATTTATATTTGGAGTATAGTAATATAACGATCGATATATCGTATAGGTACTGCTCAATTTATCAGTTCAGTACTGATCGGAGTAGTTTAGAATTTAGTCAAAACTTACTATTTAATACCCAGATTACCTAAGAAGTTTAGGTACTGCAAATAGCATCTAAAATATATCAGTTCTGTACTGATTAGATCAAACGCAGTAATATAAAACAATTATCAGTTATATGTACTGATTTTAAAGTAAAACGTATATAAGTCATTGTACCAGTTCAGTACTGGTTGACTATTTTCTAACATTGCACTCCTAGCTAGTCCAAACTATCCCACATACTCATAGATCTGAATAGACATAGATTTGTATTTAGGATTATTTTATTTGCTAATCAAGAGATGCAGACTGGAACCATGATTTTTATTGTTTATTGTTAGTAGTTAAGTTAATAAATCACAGAAAATTTGAAAAGAGTTTTATTCTTCCAAATATAAGTCAAATCAAAGACTGCAGTGAAGAATCGGTACTTAAGAGTACCTGGCATCCCCGGAATAGTACAGAACACATAGAACACTTTATTTATCATTTCAAGGTCATCACTCAGTGTAAAGCGACCTATTGCACTCATCCGCTGTCTCGTTACATTTTGGTATCCCCGGCGGGATTCAATATTTCTTTTTGGAACCAGTGATCGAATCTACACTGAGTTGGTTTCCACAATTTTATTTTGTCACTACGTAATACACATACAATGGCAGGAAGAAAGAAGAACGGAAAGCGTACATCAAAAACGAGTAGACAGTCCAAGTCGCCACTATCATCCAGAGACCCCTCACCAGGCGTAACCAAACCTGCAAAGGAAGACCAATCAGCATTAAGAGATCATGGCTCATGCTTCAGTGCAGGTTCAGTACCTGTTTGTACTGGTTCTAATTATACCAGTTTTCCTTCTTCATACTTAAGTACAGGTTCAGTACCTGTTTGTACTGGTTCTAATCATACCAGTTTTCCTTCTTCATACTTAAGTACAGGTTCAGTACCTGTTTGTACTGGTTCAAGTATTACCAGTTTCCCTACTTCTCACTCATTTACAGGCTCAGTACCTGTCCATACCAACCAAATGCATGGCAGTATACCATCTACACATGTTACAGGACCTGATCCAGTGTTTATTGTCCCTAGATGTACCAATTCGCCAGTACCTTCGTACCATGCAATGCCTCAACTTGATGGTCCTTATTACACCAGATCAATTACAGGTTCAGTACCTGTTGATCAAAATTCAGTACCTGTTCCTGTCCATAGCACAGCTGGTGTACCTAAATCATCTAATGTTACTCAGATTAGCAATTTACCTGTTCATAGTACTGGTTTTGTACTAGTTACAAGTACTCAGCACATAAATCCATCAACATGCAGTACATTTTATCCGAGGTCAAGTACGAGTTCAGTACTCGTTGACTCTCATTACCAGACTGTTCCTTTGATACCTGGAACTGTGGGATACACAAATTTCCATCAACCCCACCCTTCTACATTTGACCAGGCTACTTTCAATAGCAGAAATGGAAGTCCATATAACCAGAATGCAAACTTACCTGTAGGAGGGATGCATGGTGATCAACCAGGGGCAGATAACTCTTGGCAGCAAGCAGTTTGCAGTTTAGTAAAGCAAGTGCAGGACATGCAGGCAGTAATCAATCGCATTATCAGCGCTCAGACTACAGACAATTCTCAATCTGAAACAGAAAATGAGAACAACAATAAGCGCCTTAGTTTATCTAGACGGTCGAATGACACATCTGATGAAGCTGGCTATACGAGCGATTCATGCACATCACCAGCAAAACTACGAAAAGCGAAGGCATCCAGAAAATTTGGGAAATTGAAATTACCCCCCTTCACTGGTAAAGAAGAATGGAAAGTCTGGATTAGACGTTTTGAAGATGTAGCCGAGAGACGAGATTGGACTGATGCTGAGAAATTGGATGAGATACTACCCAGAATGCATGAAATAGCTGGAGACTTTGTATTTGGGCAATTAGATAAGTCTGTGAGGAGGAGGTATTCACTACTAGTAGCAGAACTAGGAAACCGTTTCAGGGTAGTAGAAACCTGTAAAACATATGGAGCTAAATTTAGCAGCCGAAATCAGAAAGCTGGGGAAACAGTGGAAAATTACGCAGCAGAGCTGAAAAGCCTTTATGATAAGGCCCACCCCAGGAGAAATCGTCAGACAAGAGACGAGGGTCTTCTACGACGCTTTCTAGATGGACTATCTGATGATAAGGCCCAATTTCATGTTGAGTATGTCAAGGAGCCTACCAACATAGATGAAGCTGTGCTCCAGGTTGTCAACCAAACAGGACGAAAGCAGGAAACTAAAACAAGTAACATAAGGGAGGTGAACAGCGAGTCCAATGATCAAGGGCCCACAAAAAGGAATAGAGTAAATAAGGAAAATGGAAGAGAAAACATTAAGCAGGTCAAGATCAATATGGACATGCAGAAAATGATTTCTGAACTCCGGAAGCAAGTGGAGGAACTTAAAAGGGATAGGGATGACAGGCAGAGAGATAATCACAATTATGACCCAAATGTGCCACCATACACGTACCAAATGCCTCCCCCTTCTTTACTAATGAACCAACCCCCTCCAATCTTAAAGAGGGAAATGAGACCAGGAGTAATTTCTTTCAAATGTGGAGGACCAGGACACTTTGCTAGAGAGTGTCTCTCTGAAAGGCCGGGAGACCGCCCTGTTCAACAGCCCTCATACCAGAGGTAGCCGTCCCCTATAATCGGGAGTCCAATTGGAGAATCGGGAGTCAGATGGGGAGAAAACTGACGAAAAGACCAACAGCTTTACCCGCTATGTTATTGCCAGTTTTACTGCATATATCTGCATGAGGCATCAATTACCATTTGAGAAGAAAATAACAATTAATAAATCAAGGACGATGGAACGGAAAAATCTAAGTGGTATATGGCTGTGGAACCTTAAGACCTCATAGAGAACTTTTTTTTGTCGCCGACAATATACCTATACATAATGATGTCATATGATATCAATTTAACGTTTAGACAGAGAGAGGAAGAGGGTCAATCGAATTGAGAGGATTTGATTTTGGAGCCTAAGTGGATTTTTGAACGAGTCATTCGTATTGGTTGGACCAGTTATTCTTGGTATTTCTAGAGTTACGGAAACCTTGGGAGTGATGTAGTACTCTATATATTGTGCCAAGATGCGGTTGGACTGCTGAGGACATATTTATGACTGTATAGTCCGATAGGTTGTAACAGAATTAGCAGAGAATAGGAATGTAACTGTGTGCCCGGGGTACAGATCAGTCAGCAACTCGTGTGGACAAAATCCTGCCTCCACATCTCCATATATTATGAGGACTTACTATCATCATAACATTTAGGATCCAGAGCAGAATATATATACTGATGACCAAATACAGTATTATACAGCCTTTTGATGTGTTCCACTAGCCTTAGACAATTATGAGCTATGACAGCCATATTGGACCCTGCCTAGGAGAAAACTAATCCCCCAAGATGAGGAATTTCCAAAAATGAAGCTCCCAGGAAGAAGAAGAAATCCGTGTGAATTTGACTTTGACTTTATTATTTGTGGGTAAGGTTGTGAATATATTGACATGTATCAATGTTGAAAATGATGTAATGAAATTTTGTGGTCTATGTATTATGTGAAATGAATATGCTTATTATTGTTTATCATGTAACTTAATTATTGTAATGCAGTAGAGTAATGGACATCAGATTCTTCTGTGTAAAGTATAGAGTGTTATAAAATTGACATTGATGTTTTAATGTGTTTTTACCGATATGTCACATGTATCATATGAATATGTCATATATTGATAGTTACATGAACAGTAAGGAACAGGATGTGAGCCTGTGACTTTTCTCATGCATATATATGGTATGGTGAATGTGAATTTGTGTATACACTGTGACTATGTATTAATGTATAGTGATGTGGCTTGGATAATGTGAATAACTGAATTCACATCTTTTTCATGTAATGTGTGACAGTGTGTAGTATTTTTGCAGATGAACATATATGCTTTGACCTTTATTCTGAATTTTAACATGCATTTATTATTCTTGTAATGATGAACTTTGATGTATTTATGAGTTGAATGTTGATGGGCAGTGTATGAACTTTATGATGCTGTGGAATTTTGTGGATTCTTAGGTGTTGTTTTCTAACCTATTGCTACATATTTTGTATGTCTGTCATATTTGAATTTTTATTCTACCATTTATTTACCTTTTTGATGAAATCACATGTCCATTGTTGTAGTCTAGAGGTGACAGGTTGCAGTAGTCTGTGAAGGAAAGTAGAAGAAAATGTTATTCATGCATTGATGATTGATATGGTATATTTTCTCATTGATATATATTACAGACTATGAGACATGTAGAAATTTGTGTCAAATAATTATATGGAGATATATTGAGCATATTATATTGTCAACTTTGTTCATTAATATGAATTGTTTAAAACTTGTTTAATTGTCAATAATCCATAGTGTCGAAGCGTAGTTCATTATCGTCAACCCGTAAGCACTTTACATATAATGCACTGGTACGGAAGTCGAACTGTCAAAGTAGTTATTTGGCGGGTCTTATGAACTTATGAATGTTTTATTTAATCGACAAAATTGTATAATTGTTATTTTAATAATATTAGATAATTATTTGTTATGATTAATTACTTTAATTAGTATCGCAAAGCTTTATTTTCGTCATGGATTTTTTAGATTTTTGGTATGGACGTTCAATATGAAGTACTAATATGTAAATCAACCCCAGTTTTTTTTTTTTCAAAAAGGTTGTCGTTGCCATGGTAACCGTGTCTAAAGTTTCAAAAATCGGGAAAATCTGCAGGACGAGGCATATTTGTAGGCTTCGTTACCATGTAAACAGGTACTTTTTGGCCGGATTGCAAAGCAATTCCGGTCTATAGATTGACGATGTCCGTCTGTCCGTCCGTCTGTCCGTCCGTCTGTCCGTCTGCCGTCAACATTTTGGTTAAAGTTTATGGTTGAGGCAAAATCTAAGGAACTATATGCAGTAGAAACTTTATATTATACATGAAGGTTGCCCATGACAAGACCTTTCAATTTATGCCGTAACATTTGACCTAGTGACCTTGACCTTGGACTTTGACCTAGTTAAAGATTTTGGTTAAAGTTCCTGGTTTAAGCAAAATCTATGGAACTGTATGCAGTAGAAATTTAATATTATACATGTATGTTGCCCATGAGGAGATCTTTCAATTTATGCCGTAACATTTGACCTAATGACCTTGACCTTGGACTTTAACCTAGTTAAAGATTTTGGTTAAAGTTCCTGGTTAAAGCAAAATCTAAGGAACTGTATGCAGTAGAAACCTTATATTATACATATAGGTTGCCCATGACGAGACCTTTCAATTTATGCCATAACATTGGACCTAGTGGCCTTGACCTTGGACTTTGACCTAGTTAAAGATTTTGGTTAAAGTTTCTGGTTTAAGCAAAATCTAAGGAACTGTATGCAGTAGAAACCTTATATTATACATTTAGGTTGCCCATGATGAGACCTTTCAATTTATGCCGTAACATTGGACTTAGTGACCTTGACCTTGGACTTTGACCTAGTTAAAGATTTTGATTAAAGTTTCTGGTTTAAGCAAAATTTAAGGAACTGTATGCAGTAGAAACTTTATATTATACATGTCGGTTGCCCATGATGAGACCTTTCAATTTATGCCGTAACATTGGACCCAGTGACCATGACCTTGGACTTTGACCTAGTTAAAGACTTCGGTTAAAGTTCCTGGTTTAAGCAAAATCTAAGGAACTGTATACAGTAGAAACTTTATATTATACATGAAGGTTGCCTCTGACAAGACCTCTCAATGTATGCTGTAATATTTGACTTAGTGACCTTGACCCAGTTGGTGACAAAAACTTACTTTGCAATCCGGCCATACCGTCTTTAGCGGTGTTTTATTTAATCTGAAATTGTCTTGATTTTTTTCTTTTAATCCTTATTATTATGCTTATTTCTAAAGTTTTTTTACATTCATCTCGGATGCCTTTTGTATACAAGATGAAAAATTGGGCCAAAACAGGATATCAAAAGGCTCTGTTTTGGGCTCTTAAAAGACCCTTTTTTGCATGTTTTTACTGTATTACAAGGTTGAAAATTTCATAAAAGCACCTATTTTTTAAGTCTCGCGGGGTACGAGTAAACTAGAGAAGAAAGGTGATTGACACATGCAGTGCTTAGATTTTGTACAATAATGTACAAATTCTATAAATAAATGTCTCGGATAATGAATCTTCATCTCTTGTTCTTAATAGTGACGGATATAAAAGACCACAAATAAACCAACGAGACCAATGGGCAGGCAACCGGTGCCGACTTAAGACGGCCATCTGCCACGTAAGTAGCAAACGATGTAGTTATCTTGGACTCAGTGCACACAACACTCCCCCTTTTCCAATAACCGAGAGGTCTCGAAGAACGTACGTATACAATTATGGTGTAAAACAACCTCCTCACTGTTGCATAACCACACACAAACAAGACAGTAAAAAGCAGAGGCCCCAGCAACACAGTTGAAATATATATCAGGTCAAACACGTGACACCGCGAGGTTGTTTCCATAACAACGTCCATTCATATGGATCGAGGTGTCACGTGTTTGACCTGACGAATGAGTGTAAACTTACAACATGGCGCTTGAATTCGAAGAGACGAAGCGGAGACAAGTAGAATCCCGGCCGTATCATTGATATTAAAGCTTAACAAGGTAAAATATGATTGCCGATCATTTAGTTTTATGTTATTCGAGTGAGACACAGTCAATAATCCCCTAGATAATTTGCCGATTCTTGCCGGCCATATCCTGGATTCCGGGTTTGCTCAATGTAGATTCCTGCGGCCAACACACCCCTACCAACCAAATATCCTAGTGTCGTTGGCCGTTTCTGCGGCTAGGATCATATGCATGTATGGACGAGCGCATTTATATTGTCGATAAAAACATGTATTTTTGTATGATTTTGAATAAAATTTTCCCGTAACTTATTTTAATCATTCTTTCACATTGTACCAATGGTCACCTGTTCTTATTGGTCAGTTGATCCTTTATACTTGATTAGAAATACCATGGTAACATTAGGCGCAGCTTTTGTTTTCCCTACTAAGCGGGAAAATTAAGTTCAGATAACCTTTCGGACATACACTTCATTAAATTTCTTTGTCTCCGTGGCCTCCGTTGCCGGCAACTCTATGGTAAAACTATTATTTTATTTTGCATTAAACGTTCTTATTGCTGATCTCATGATAATCATAATTATTCTCTTAATATGTTTCCCCGAAGATCACGTATTATTTTACAAATTTCTAATGATTAACGTAATACCGTATAACCAAAATTTTTCGCGATAAACTAATTTTTGCTATATTCGCGAGTGATTTGGAATCGCGAAAAATTATTCTCTCGGAAAATTGTGTTTGGTTAGGTATAATATTAACTAGCATAGCAATTACATTTTGTTGTTATTGTTCGTGTGTTATTTTTCTCATATCTCGATTAAACATAAAGAGAAGTAAATCGAGTGTATTCTCATGATAGCGATAACTAAATATTCAACAATGAAAGGTATGAAACAGTGGAATCATATGTACGTAATTATTTGTGGTTTAGCAAAAAGCGAAAAATTATTCTCGCGAAAATAAAAACACCCTATTTTTCCATGAAATCGCGAAATTTGATTCTCGCGAACATTTCTGGTTATACGGTATGTTGTCTGTTGCTGAGATATAGATATTGTGACAATATTTGTACATAAAACGTTCGTATTTGAAGTTCTACATGTTCAATTAAACGTATAATGCTCATTTATGAATCTATGTATATACGTTTTGATCTGATTCATAAAGAACAGAACCTATATCAACTGTCTTATTCCACTTGATTACAATTGTCCTCGCCGGCAGGATTCGAATAGATTAGAATATTTCGATGGTTATGCTGTCTCCCCTTGATCCTTTTTATTTTATCAATTATGTCACCATTAAATGCAGGTTGTGAAATACCGAAATGAGTTTAAAGTATAATTATGGAAAGCCATAACTGTCTTAAGGACAATGTTTGTCAAATAGAATGTTGAATACAAATATCATGTTGTTATTTTTTATAACACATAGTTGCAATCATATTTTATATGGTTGTTTTATGGTTTCATGTGGTTAGAAGGCTGTAATATCAAGCCGAACAACTGCTTTATGTTGTGGTTGTAACATACTATATCGTCCACTTGTCCTTTCAAGTCGTTCTCGTCTTATGCTGTGTTGTTGAATTAAACAATTATGTACTTATCAAGGAATATCATGTTGGAGTAATACTGCGATACGTTGTCATTTTACATAATGTTGTTAAACAATTATATTATGTTGTGGTTATTTCAAAATATGTTGTTGTCATTTTATCTTATGTTGTTAAACAGTAATATTATGTTGTGGTTATTTCAAAATATGTTGTTGTCATTTTTGTTATGTTGTTACACAGTAATATTATGTTGTGGTTTTTTTCAAAATATGTTGTTGTCATTTTATCTTATATTGTTAAACAGTAATATTATGTTGTGGTTATTTCAAAATATGTTGTTGTCATTTTATCTTATGTTGTTAAACAGTGATATCATGTTGTGATTTTATCATAATATATCATTGTTATTTTATGCTATGTTATTAAACAGTCATATTATGTAGTGGTTTTGTCATGATATGTTATTGTCAATTTATGTTATGTTGTAAAACAGTCGCATTATGTTGTGGTTATGTCATAATATGTTGTTGTCAATTTATGTTATGTTGTTAAACAGTCGCATTATGTTGTGGTTATGTCATAATATGTTGTTGTCAATTTATGTTATGTTGTTAAACAGTCGCATTATGTTGTGTTTATGTCATAATATGTTGTTGTCAATTTATGTTATGTTGTTAAACAGACGCATTATGTTGTGGTTATGTCATAATATGTTGTTGTCAATTTATGTTATGCTGTTAAACAGTCGCATTATGTTGTGGTTATGTCATAATATGTTGTTGTCAATTTATGTTATGTTGTTAAACAGTCATATTTTGTTGTGGTTATTTCATAATGTGTTGTTGTTAAGTTATGTAATGTTGTTAAACAGTCATATTATGTTGTGGTTATGCCATAATATGCTGTTGCCATTGTATATTTTGTTGATGAATAGTTCTATTGTGTTGCCTTTTACACCACTTGGTTGAAGTGTTGCATTGTGTTTAGGTTAAACCTTATTATATCAATTGCAAGCGCGGATCAGAGGAGGGGGGAGGGGGGGGGGGGTCCGGACCCCCCCCCCCCCCCTGGAATTTTCGAAACATTGCTAATTTTTTGTTATCAATATACATATTTCATAAAAGTAAGTCCCAATTCCCCTTTTGTTGTCATAATATTTGAAAAATATATCATGAATTTGTATTAGAAATCTTTCATTTTGATACTATTTTGCCGTCAGTATTTCAAATTTTTTCTCTGGCGAGCTTCGCTTCCGCTCGCCAGAATGTATTACATACATGCACGTTATTTTCAAATGATATTGCGCTTCTATAAAACTCATATACAAACAGGGCACTAAGGAAACGAAAAGAAACTGAAAAAGACACGAATAGTGGATTTCATCTCGGAAAAAAAATTCGCTGGATCGCTTTCGCTAGCCATTTGTTGTATTTACAAAAAAGAACTGACAATCAATTACAATGATGGGAAAATTCAAAATTTTAAGCTGTTTGCTCGCCATTGCTCTCCAGTCACCAGCTTTATTAATAATCAGGGACAGAACTGACAATCATCAATCAATAACTTTATTTTCTTGCGTTTGAGTTTTTTTTTTTTTTTTTTTTTTTGCTCTTTAAAAAATTCGGACTTTAGGACACCCCCCCCCCTGAAAAAAATTCCTCGATCCGCCCATGAAATGTAATAATTTTTACTATTTGATTGTCGGGAAGTTCTTAGAATAAAGGGTTATATTACGTCTAAATTTTATGGCATTATAACAGATATATATGAGAACTTTGTCTGGAAATATTTAGAAATTACTTTAAATTATTTAAAAGACTTAATAAATCCTACGAATACGATTTCTGTTGAATACTTTTACTCTTTTCACCCCTTTCTTTTTTATTCTCATTATATTAGTAGAGAAGGTCTTACTTTTGATCTCTCTATTAACTTTTACTGTGAAATATTTGGGGTCGGTCAGACAAAAAGGAAGGAAGGAATGGGTGTGTAAACATCATACAGCCTCTGATACCAATGTTTAAAACTAGCTAAAAACGAGAGGACCAAAAAGGTCACATCGATCATCTGAGTAGCAGACAGAAACATAGGTAATCACAGATTACGAAGCTCACCTCGTGACAGCAAAATTCAATTCAAACATATTTCTTAGTACATGTATATTGGCTTTTAAAGGCAAAACCACTCCAGCAGAAAAAGTAGGTCAAGGTCATTTTATGAAAGTTTGATCAAAGATACATCCAATATGCAAGTTTGGTACATGTAGCAGTTATACTTTGCTCAATATTGGCTTTATAGAGCAAAATCACTCAAGCGGAAAAAGTAGGTCAAGGTCATTTTATGAAAGATTGATCAAAGATACATCCAATATGCAAGTTTGGTACATGTATCACTTATACTTTGCTCAATATTGGCTTTTAAAGGCAAAATCATTCAAGCAGAAAAAGTAGGTCGAGGTCATTTTATGAAAGTTTGATCAAAGATACATCCAATATGCAAGTTTGGTACATGTAGCAGTTATACTTTGCTCAATATTGGCTTTATAGAGCAAAATCACTCAAGCGGAAAAAGTAGGTCAAGGTCATTTTATGAAAGATTGATCAAAGATACATCCAATATGCAAGTTTGGTACATGTATCACTTATACTTTGCTCAATATTGGCTTTTAAAGGCAAAATCACTCAAGCGGAAAAAGTAGGTCAAGGTCATTTTATGAAAGTTTGATCAAAGATACATCTAATATGCAAGTTTGGAACATCTAGCACTTCTACTTTGCTCAATATTGGCTTTTAAAGGCAAAATCACTCAAGCGGAAAAAGTAGGTCAAGGTCATTTTATGAAAGTTTGATCAAAGATACATCCAATATGCAAGTTTGGTACATGTAGCACTTATACTTTGCTCAATATTGGCTTTTAAAAGCGAAATCACTCAAGTGGAAAAAGTAGGTCAGATGCTGCATCCGATGCATGGGTCCATCTCGGCATCCAAAGATGAATCACTTGTGCAACTTTGGTTACCGTAGCATTATTACTTTGTCAGATACTGAGCTACCCCAAACTTCTTATCCAAATCACTCAAGCGGAAAATGTAGGTCAGATGCTGCATCCGATGCATGGGTTCACCTCGGCATCCAAAGATGAATCACTTGTGCCAGTTTGGTTACTGTAGCATCAGTACTTTGTCAGATACTGAACTATCCCAAACTTCTTAACCAAGTCACTCAAGCGGAAAATGTAGGTCAGATGCTGCATATGATGCATGGGTTCACCTCAGCATCCAAAGATGAATCACATGTGCCAGTTTGGTAACTGTAGCATTAGCACTTTGTCAGATACTGAGCTACCCCAAACTTCTTAACCAAGTCACTCAAGCGGAAAATGTAGGTCAGATGCTGCATCCGATGCATGGGTTCACCTCAGCATCCAAAGATGAATCACTTGTGCAAGTTTGGTTACTATAGCATCAGTACTTTGTCAGATACTGAGCTACCCCAAACTTCTTAACCAAGTCACTCAAGCGGAAAATGTAGGTCAGATGCTGCGTACGATGCATGGGTTCACCTCAGCATCCAAAGATGAATCACTTGTGCCAGTTTGGTAACTGTAGCATTAGCACTTTGTCAGATACTGAGCTACCCCAAACTTCTTAACCAAGTCACTCAAGCGGAAAATGTAGGTCAGATGCTGCATCTGATGCATGGGTTCACCTCAGCATCCAAAGATGAATCACTTGTGCAAGTTTGGTTACTGTAGCATTAGTACTTTGTCAGATACTGAGCTACCCCAAACTTCTTAACCGGACGCGGACACGGACGCGGACGCGTGGGGTTATAGCATAAGCTCACTCAACTTCGTCGAGGTGAGCTAAAAATGAAAGTGGCCGATTCGGTGGAGGTCCTCGAATACTTAGGTTTTGTGAAATTCTGTGCTTTATTTTCAGAGATGTTGAGCAGCTTGAGCGCCTGCTTCCTATTAGATTTTTGTGCAGCGGTTACAGAGAAGACGAAAATGTGTCAGCCAATCAGAGTTCACAGCGGCCATATTTGTTGACTGATCGGCAAAAAAATAACATTGGTAGAGTACCTTGAGTATTTGCTTCCTGTAAGGTTTCGTGAAATTCTGTTTAACGGTTGCAGAGAAGTCGAAAATGTGTCCGCCAATAAGAACCCTCGGCGGCCATATTTGTTGACTGATTGGCACACCCCCCCCCCCCCCCCCTCCAAATCAAAAACAAAAAACAAAAAGACAAAAACAAAAACAAACAAACAAAATTGGTAGAGGATCTTATCGTGAAATTATGTGCACAAGAAGTCGAAAATACGTCAGTCATTCAGAGCTAGCCCTCGGTGGCCATATTTGTTGACTGATCGGCACAACACAAAATTGGTAGAAAAACTCTGTAAGAGAGCAACCATTTGATTTAGGGGGGGGACTTTTGCCACCCGGAATTTTTTTACAACAATTTTAACAGCCTGAAAATTTGTGCGCCAGCCTTTGTGTCGGATTTTTTTTTTAATTTTTCCAATGTTGAAAAAATGACGACACTTTGAAAAGTATAAATTATATAGCGTAATTTTTCAACCATATTACATATCAAACACGAAGTGAGATCAGGTGCACGTGCCAAGGAAGAGTATATTAAGGCATCGATCTCTTTTTAGCAGATAACGCAAAGGGATATATGGTGCTAATGAATGTTTCATTTTTATTTGTATCTACTTTATAAAAACAAAATGTTTACCGGGCATGTGGAAATGTCTGAACGGGGTGGGAGTCGGACCAAATTTCATGATCCGGAAAAAAAATTTTCCCGGCCCTTCGAAAGGAGAAGACATATCTGCATGTCCCAACCCCGGCCACCCCTTCCTCACACCGCCCCTGCTTTAGGGAATAATTTTTTCCCTCAAATCCCCATCCGCATTTTTTTTTTGCAAAGTCTTCTCCCCCCCCCCCCCCCAATAAAAATCAAATGGTTTCCCCCTAAGATTTGGTGAAATTCTGTGCAGCGGTTGCAGAGGAGAAGTCGAATATGTAAAAACGTTTAAGCCGGATGGACGGACGGACGACACGCTATGACTACATCTCACTTAAGCTTCGCTCAGGTGAGCTAAAAAAATACCCCCCCCCCCCCGAGATATGAATTACATATTGACGCGCGGAGGGACATATCTGCATGTCCAAACCCCGGCCGCCCCTTCCTCACCCCGCCCTTGCTCTACCACTCAGTATCTACTGATCCTCCTCCCCACTCCAATCCCCTTTCCCCCTCCCATCTAATTTACCCTGCCCCCCCCCCCCTATTCTTTCACACTGTCCGCTCCTCCCTTTTCTCCCGCATATTAATTAGCTTTTTAATAGCTTTCCTTCAGTTTCTTGGATTTCAGAGAAGTCCAGCTTAAAAAAAACACACAGGAAAGCAGACAAACTTTGAAACAAACAAAGAGAAAAAAAAAACACTACATAAACAAACAAAAATAAATTAGATGGCGTATACATAAGTAGGTGAAGACTGCATGGCGATTGCATGTATGCAAATGCGTAGATTTCTTGTTTAAATTCACATGGATATCGGCTAGCTTAAAATTTTGGGAGCAGATTATTATATTTTATCTTATATACGCGGACTAATAAGAATTCCATAGATGAACAACAGTTCTGTCTTTAAATATTACATCGAAAATTAATTTAAATAAATTTTCGAAAAAGTAAAAATCATAGATTACTTCTCTTAAATAATATTTCCTCTGGAAAATACCCCTCCTTATCATCCCCATAAGACGATCTATAGTATATCATACCCTATGGACAGACAAAGGAGATGCTACATATATATAAATCTCTTTACATGCTCCTTTTCACGTTGGTTAGGTGTTCAAGTGCAACTCCCCCCCCCCCCCCCTTTCGACATGCCTGACCTGGTTAGGTCAGCCTCTGCTGTATGTGAAAGAATATAGCTCATATTACGGCGAGCTAGGGAAGGGAGCCAAAACATTTCCAAAAGTATAGAGTTTAGGTATACTAGTATAATAATACTTTGGGACCCCCCCGCCCTTGCCTGAATCCGCCTTTGGTGTAATGCGTAGCTGTATTGAGTTCTCCGTAATTATGTTGTTTTCTTGAGTGTCTTTATTATGTCGTGTGAAAATGTCATTATGTTGTTGAAAAGCGATGTTATGTTGAATGTCTTTATCATGTGTGGTTTGAAACCGTTTATTATGTTGTGGAAAAAGTATGTTGTGTTGAATGTTCGGAACTCGATTTGTGTCTTTCGGAAGTCTGATTAGGTCCTGGCTTAAAATGGTACGCGGACACGGACTCGGACATCAAAACCTGTCATAAGACGAGACGTATTAAAAGCAAGCGCGTAACCAGAGTACATTTCAAATTGGGAAGCACTTTTAGGCAGGATGTTATGGGGTCGCCAGGAGGCCTTTAATGGGTACACGGTAAAGGCCTGGTGAGGGTATACTGAGGGGGCAATGAATGCCCCTTGAAGCTTATACATTGTAGATTTTACAAATTTGCAGGAAATTTTTAATATTGACAATTTCTCCATTAGAAATGACATTTACTTAGATATTTGCACTCCATAAAGTTTACATGCAGATACGAAAGCTACGAAAAAATATTTTTTTTTTTTTTTGCAAAACGATACGGAAGTATTTGTGCACTTAAATACGTATTGCTACGTGCCTGATAGTACGTCACTGTCCGTTCATCCGTCAGTCCCCTACCTTAACTTGCGATTATCCCTATGAAACTCAAATACTGTGTTGATTGCCTACGAAGATACGAAGAACCCTATTCATTTTTGAAAGGTCAAAAGTCAACGTCATTTTGGGCTAAACAGGGGGAGGGGGGGGGGTTAGAAAATAAAAATTGAAATTCATTTAAAATCTATTTCTAATCGAAATGTTTTTAAACTTTAATGCTTTAAGATTAAAACATGTTCTATCACATATATTTTTGCGTTTGTTTTTGTTTTTTTATATTTTCCATAGAATTAATTAATCATGCATAAAGGGAGTTGTTATTTGTTTATGTCGTATAGACAAAGTACAGTTAGTAATTAACAGAGGCAGAATATTAATTATAATGAATTAAATAAACACATTTTATTGGATTTCTGACTTCAAAATTGCACGTCGTGTTTGTGTGTGTGTGGTTTTTTGTGATGATGAAATACCAAGAAAGACTATTTCTAAAAATAATAAATTTGGAAAGAATTTACCAATTTTTCCACTTGATAAAGAGCACAGACAACAAAATACAATGTAACCTCAAGCCAATATAACACTTCTACCACAAGGTATGATTAAATAAACAGCATATAATAGTTCAAGCCTATTTAATATAGCTATTCAACAACATGGTATGAAATGACAACAACACATTATAGCAAAACCCCAACATGATATAAATATTCAACAACATAACATAAAATGACGACAACATATTATTGTATAACCACAGCATAATATAAATGTTTTACAACATAATATAAAATGATAGCAATCTATTATGGTATAGCCACAACATAATATAATTGTTTAACAGTATTATATTAAATGACAACAACATATTATGGTATAAGCACAACATAATATAATTGTTTAACAACATAATATAAAATAACAACAACATATTATGGTATAAGCACTACATAATATAATTGTTTAACAACATAACATAAAATGACAACAACATATTATGGTATAAGCACAACATAATATAATTGTTTAACAACATAACATAAAATGACAACAACATATTATGGTATAAGCACAACATAATATAATTGTTTAACAACATAACATAAAATGACAACAATATATTATGGTATAACTACAGCATAATATAAATGGTTGACAACATAATGATAAATGACAACAATATGTTATGGTATGAACACAACATAATATAACTGATTTACAACTTAATATAAAATAACAACAACAGAATGTAAAATAACAACAACACAATAAAACTGTTTAACAACATAATATAGAATAAAAACAAAATACCATGGTTCAACCACAACATAATATACTTGTTTAACAACATAACAAAAATGACAACAACATATTTTGAAATAACCACAACATGATATAATTGTTGAACAACATTATTTAAAATGACAACGTATCGCAGTATGACTCCAACATGATATTCCTTGATAAGTACATAATTGTTTAATTCAACAACACAGCATAAGTCGAGAACGACTTGAAAGGACAAGTGGACGATATAGTATGTTACAACCACAACATAAAGCATTTGTTCGGCTTTATATTACAGCCTTCTAACCACATGAAACCATAAAACAACCATATAGAATATGATTGCAACTATGTGTTATTAAAAATAACAACATGATATTTATATTCAACCATCTATTTCACGATCATTGTCCTTAAGACAGTCATGGCGTTCCATACAGATCTAACAAATTATAACATTTATGAGCTTCAGATTTGTCAACATAAACTTGAAGACCCGGAGGCTAAATACAATTTCGCACATTGCATACAGATGGAGATCATACATCGACTTTTGCAGATTTTGAACTACGAAGGTAGTGTCATTTAAATTTACTTAATGTTTATTTATATATATTTTTTTCTTCGATCTACAACTATTTTGATTTTATGAATAATTCGATTTATGACTATTTCAATTTATGAATACTTCGACCTATGACTATTTCGATTTATATCTCTTTTATTTAAAAACCGCTTTTGGTACTATACCTATTGCGATTCTATTTCAATATAAGAAATTATATGGTCAATTTTTACATAATACTGTGTGATAAAATGATATACCGGTATATTGCAGTATTTTTTTGTTCCCAATACGTTATGTGATATATACGTTTCTGTGTTTGTTGATAAAGTGAAAGATCAAAATAAGTCTTTAAGTGAAAATTTAAGTGATTTTAAGGAAAAGTTTTAACAAACAAGAATATCATCATAGTGAGTATATTAAATATTCCGGAGATACAACAAATTCATCACTCATTTGTTGACATCATGGACGAATTTTCGTTAGTTCTTTTTTATTTTGTCTTTGAATTAAAATTAACCTTTGAAAGTTTACAATAAATCGCGATTACAATTTGGCATATCGCAATACGCTTTTTGGCTGCGACACCCAATACTACAATTGTGGCAATTTTTCAGTTCATTTATAATTATGTCAAAGGAAGTCTGACAACATGTTTACTTGAAAAGGTAGCAAGAGTTGGTTCTAACTTATTTCTGTTAGTGAATTTCTTTAAAAAAAATAACTATCACCAAGTTTTCTCGTAACTGATTTCATCGACAAATACTGTAATTTATTTCTTCGGTAACATCTGGTGTCTTTGCGAGAAGGAATTTAATCACGATGCGTTCATAATATGTCATAAGAGTATTTTCACTAAACTATACTAGCTGCCCTCAGTTCAAGTGTATAAATGAGCAAATTAAAACACACCTTTAATTGATCTCGGGGGATCATCCTAATCTATTTCTTGTTTTGGATACATGTACTATAAATTAAATGATTCCTAAATTTTCAATAATATGTAGCTAAATATATATATATATATATACCCCAGTGGATTATTGATTGATTACTGTTTTATCTATTACTTATTTTTTCGTTCAATTTTATTAGATACCACATCCGATATATATCAATAAAAATAAGGTTTATTGACTAGTTTGTAAGTTTAAACATTAGTCAATTTCGCATCTTAATCTTTGATTATTAGAATTTTTTTCTCTCTATCCATTTTGTTTTTCTCATTCTAAATTATAGACGATTTTCATGAAAGATATAAACAGTTTGATAAACTTATCTGCCTATCCATCTTTATGACCATATACAAGCTTTGTTCATGTGACATTATTCCCAAAACGCCTTCTATCTGATTTCAGTACAGAAATATTCCCATAATTTGATCTAACTTATTGAAAAATATATCCCTTAAATCTTTAATTCTGGCAGTGAGTAGGTGCTCAAGGTAGACGGACGTATTTGTTTTAACAGAAGAATTTTTAAAAGTAGTGAATTTGGCAGACATAGATGTTTAAAAAAAAGAACATTATTATTATATAGGCAACATTTTTTTCGTCATGCTGTACTATATAGTTAGCAATTCTTGATCACCAGCATTATACATATATAATATATACCTTTGTAAACATTGCTTCATGAAAAATAAATGATTGATTGATTGACAGCTTTACACTCAAGTTATCTCTTCCTGTATACATTTTAATCAAGTTTCTAACACGACTAAGGTCCAATGAAAAATTCAACTTGATCAAATCGTCATCTATGAAGAAATTACTGGTATCGTATGGTTTACTCTTCCATGTCTTAATCTCGAAACCATATTTATGATTAATAAAAAATAAAAAATAGTATGTAATAGTATTATTCTAAAAGTGAAATTAGTATAAATTCTCTTATTCCTCTTTTCAAAAAAACTTAATTTTAGTTACTACCCCTTGTTTCTTTAGTTTGATTAAAACTTCATTCTGTCATTGTTTTTAACTAAATAATTCTGAGGACAAAGGGAGAGAATCGAATAAATCAAATCGATCAGTGTGATGATATACAATAGATTGTCCTCCGTACAAATGATTACGATATATTGAATTATGATATATTGCTTTCTTTTCATTTACATATAGCTTAAGATATAAAATAGTGATGTCGTTTCTAGAATTCGCGCACTTTTAAAACATTTGACACTTGAACATATTGACTTTGATATCCTTAATAAATGTATTTCCATTTCATATATTCGATAAGCTGAATTACGAATCAAATGGATCACTGCACATGACCTGGATTACACTGACTGACATTATTTTGTATTTCTTTATAAGGAACTATCTTTATGCTACAAGTGTTCCATTAATTTACTCTTGGAAAAAGTTTATCTGCAAAATTTAAATCCTGCTAATTTTGTAACATTTTACGCATAGGTACATAATTCCTTTCTCATTTTGCATGACATTGTTATATCTACACTTACCGGTATTTTAGAAATATGAGATTTTTGGCATTGCCAGCAATTTGATTATATTTTGTAATAATTTCGATTTGGATCTATTTTATCACTTCAGAATTTTAAGATTTATGTAATGCTAGAGGAGGTGAGCCTCTGTCTCGATATAATTTTTTCGTGCACCAACAAAATACAATTACACTTTTGCATAATCTATGGTAGTCAATGGCGACTAAATAAAACGAGTAGTTTATACACGTAATTCAAAATACAACATTAACTTGATTAATTTAAATAGTATTCGGTTGTGTTTGTCAAGTATTCTATAAACTATGCTTCCATATATCATGTAAATCTTAATATATTAATATAAATGCCCTTGCACTTGTAAGTTTAAAAATTTGATAACTTATGACTAAATTGAAAGCTAATATAAAAAAAATATGATGATTACCTATTGTGTTTAGCTTATGGCAATAGATCATTGATCGAATTTTAATTCAAAGTATTGATAATTAATGAATGTATTAAAGTAGATCTTTCATTTTCTTTTAAGTATGCAGGAAATAGCGTTTGTGTAAAATTGTACATACATGTAAGCCCAATTTGAGTCCTTTGATACGGGCATCCAAAGTTAAGTAATGTGAAAATTTTTAAATCTAAGATAAAGTTTAGACCTTCCTTTATAATATATGTAAAAACAGTTGTGTAAGCCTGTTTCAGTTTTGGGGGAAAAGACTTCGAAGAACAACAAAAAAAGCACATATTTTTATTGTATGGCTGAATTACCATAGCAACTATTAATATATGTAAAAACAGTTGTGTAAGCCTGTTTCAGTTTTCGGGGAAAAGGCTTCGAAGAACAACAAAAAAGCACATATTTTTATTGTATGGCTGAATTACCATAGCAACTATTAATTATTTGAAAGTTTTTTCTTGCATTTTGAAAGAGGCTTACTTGATCTTTATTAACAATAAATCTGAAGTTTCTGGGAATAATAATGACTGTTTTATAAAAATGATAAAAAATAGTTGCCATGGTGACATATGTTCCCCATAGCTTTTTCACAGTTTTTGAAATAGCTCTTTGTGTTGGATATATTACAACATGTTTCATCTGTTCATCATGATGCAAAAACTTGAAATTTAACTCTGAAGTTGCAAAATAAGTAATATTATAGACCATAGTTACCGTTGCCAAGGTAACTTATGTGCATAGCAACAAGTGGGTTATCTTGAATTTATAAAATAAATTCCATTTTCTTATCATAGACCCATCAAGTGAGAAGGAAAATGGGAAAATACAAACAGCATTTTGAAATCAGTATATTAAAATTAGCTAATTTTGTTGGCATGGTAACCAGCCTTTTTGACAAAATTAGACACTACAATTGAGCTTATCTAAAATTTTAGGTCCTTGTCTTGAGGATGCTTAGAAATTCTTCCAGAAATGTCGTATATAAACCAAATTATAGAGCTTCAAATTAACTCAATTTTACCAATTTCTCAACTTTAATGGCCGTTGCCATGGGAACCAGATGACCTAGAAATAAAACTTTGGTCTAATTTACTTTTTTCATTGGTCCCTACTTATGTGTGAAATTTCATGAAAATCGGAGACCATGCGTGCCGAAATTGTTTCAATGGTTACAGAGAATTGCTATTAATAGCAGTTCTCTGTAAGGACCAAAATAATTTCAATAGCACGTGGAAACAGCATGTCTCCAATTTTGAAGATTTTTGGTGTGGAAGGTGTATATGATGTACTGAGACAAAAATAAACTTTCTTTTTACAAATTAAGTTTTCGTTGCCATGGAAACCATGTTTGAAATTTTACGCATCAGTGAAATACTTGTAACATGGCATTTTCCAAGGCTCGTTTCCATGGTAACAGCTATTGTAGTCAACTGAAATTTCCTTAATTTTTCTCTTTCTATCTTTAATAGTATAAATATTACACAAAAAGTATGTTTCTGCCCGCTATTCTCTTTGTCAATATGCTCAAAATGTAGGCAAAACCTGTTTTGAAGAGGCCCTTTTTAAGACCGAAAAAGCTCCTAATTTAAGATGATTTTGCTCAAATTTAAGGGCAAATTATCTGAAATGTCAGGCTAACTTGATTTCTACTGCCAATTATCTTTAAAGTATAATCCTCGATCTTAAAGAAAATGTTTAAATTTGAGTGGGACCTCTTCACAATTTTATTCAAAAGGGTATAAAAAATGGTTACCATGGTGACATTCTGTTCAGTGCTATTACACATAGAGTAATTTACTGGTAAATTTTCAGTTGTCCGTTATATATTTTTAAGCATTTTTATCAGTGCATTTAAAAGAACATTATTGATTGAAAAATCACCTTAAAATTTTCTAGGTCACAGGACCCTATGTGAAGGTTATTTTGAATGTAATTCACAAAATTTGGCAAAATTCTGTGATTTTTCAAAAATATGAAAGGCAATTACTCAAAAGTCATGTAGTATTGAGTAAAACAAGCACATACATAGTGATTTTGGATATATCCCCTATTTATTGACCAAAGATGCAAAAATCTGAAAATCAATGACATCCTTGATCTTTAGCTAGTATTTCATACATACATATAAAAAAAATGTGAGATTATCATGATTTTTGTCTGGGGCTTATATTTTAGGAGAAATGTTCTGAACAAAAAATTGTAATGTTTTTCCATCTATCGGTCCTAATTTTAGAAAGAAGTATTTTTGATACAAATATATGACAGTCAAGCCTAAATTTAGTAACAACAAAAAGGCAAATTTTATTGAAATTGGAACCTATAATTTAAAATGACCTTGAACTTAGAGTCAATGACCTTGACAAAATTTGGAAGTGCTCAAATAAAGAATAATTTCTTCTGTTGTCCCTACATAAAGCTTAAGCAATATAAGTTATTTAAACCATGCTAAAAATCGATTTGAAAAGATATAGTCATCATGTGTCAAATGAAAAGTTGCCATGGCAACCATTTTTGACCTCGAAATGTAGGAAAATAAAACAAGGTCCCACTTATTTTTTTCAGTGATTATATTTGTCACATGAAATGTATTTTGTTCTGACAACAGTGATGGTGTTATCAGCCTGACATTTTGTGTTATTTTTGCCTAAAAATGGTAAAAATTGGACAAAAATAGGTCTTGATTTTGACCTTATTTTATGGCATTTTTTGACCGATTTTGACCGATTTTGATTTGATAGGATCCGGCTAGTTGAAAGAAATTTTAAAAAGTTGTTATTTTTTCTTAAAGTAGAGGTTTTAAAGATTATAAGTTGTTAATACCATTTAACTCTGACAATGGTTTCCATGGCAACACAATAACCATAAGATTACTTATTTGACCATTGTTTTAGTGCTATAAATAGACAGACCTCGTTTCCATGGCAACCGGAATATTTATTTTCAAAAAATTGTTATTTTTGTGTTCAGGGCATTATACATACCATTTATAGAGAAAATCATGAAAATCCATGACATGCTGTTTCAAAAATAATTTGGTCCTTACAGAGAATTGATATCAAATCGTAACTACAAGATAGCTTAGTAGTTTTTAAGACATACTCGGTCGTAATTACGACGTACAGCCCCAACCAGTAAACGAATTGAAAGCTTTATGAAAGCTAAGCTTTCAAAATTTCGTCAGCGATTGCTTTCAAAATTTTAAATACTCAAGAGATGACGAAATTTCGTCAGCGATTTTTCGTTAACTAATTTTCGTCAGCGATTCCCTAGCTTTCAAAATTTTCGTCAGCGATAGCTTTCTAAAATCTTGAAAGCTATAGTTAACGAAATTTCGTCAGCGATTAGCTTTCAACAAATTTGAAAGCTATAGTTAACGAAATTTCGTCAGCTATAGCTTTCAAAATTTTTGAAAGCTAATCGCTGATGACAATTTCGTTAACTATAGCTTTCAAAATTTTTGAAAGCTAATCGCTGACGAGAATTTCGTTTACTAGCTTTCAACATTTTTGAAAGCGTTTCTCGTAAGCTATTTTGTGTCGAGAAAACCAAGATGGCCGAAATCAAAGCAATCATCTTCATAATTTGCTTGATGAAATAGTATTGATTATGATGTTTATTTAGATTAAATTATGAAAATACATATTCCTGGATTAAATTAAATATTGTATCTTGTTTATTTTTATAAGTTTATTTGAAGATTCCGTGTTCCCCCATACACCTACTTGGTTAAAATAACATTATGTTAATTGGGGGTGAATGGGGCCATCAAAAGGGTATGCTTTGCACTAATTATTTACCTGAATTTACCTGTATTTGTATTACCTGTAAAGGTATTCAATCTTTAAGTGCATATATGAACAACTTCCATTTCATCTAAAATCTAAATGTATATATATACCAGAAAATTTACATCTGACCGGCCAAATTCTGACTAAATGAGGGGAATCTATATCCAGTGAAACCCTATCTTCTCTGTGACTGTCGGAAGCTTTGAAAGATATTTCACAATCGGTGAATTTTTAAAGTGCCACGCCGATAAAAAGACGGCTTCATTCATCCTCTAAACTGTGCAGAGGAATTCGCCCGAGGCGTGCTGCAGCCATTGCAAAAACAATATGGCACCCGAGCGTTCAAAAATCTTTCACAATTTTCGTCAGCGATAGCTTTCAAAATTTTCGTCAGCGATAGCTTTCAAAACTTTCGTCAGCGATAGCTTTCAAAATTTTCGTCAGCGATTGCTTTCAAAATTTTCGTCAGCGATTGCTTTCAAAATTTCGTCAGCGATTGCTTTCAAATATTTTGATCGCTCCGAGATTACGAAAATTTGAAAGCTCATAGCTTTCAAATCTTTCGTTAACTAAGATTAGTTAACGAAATTTTCGTCAGCGATTTTTCGAAAGCTTTTTAGAGATTTCAAAATCTCGTCATCTCAGTAGCTTTCAAAAAATCGCTGACGAATATTTAACGAAACTTTCGAATTTAGCTTTCAAAATTTTAACAGCTCGGCGTTAGACTTTCGACTGGTCGGGGCTGTACTTAGTCGTATTTACGACTTAAAATTTTCACTTTGGTTGGCACTAATTGGCTTCTGTAGAATTGGAACAAAGATCCCAACTAAGAAAAGACCTGTTAATAATTACCAAATGTGTTTGTTTATCTGATTCTAAGCATTTTGATTGGTCAGTCGCATTTATTGTGACTTCCGTTATGAGATGATAAAATGTCAAAATTGACCGGAACTACTTTCACACTAACGCAACAGAAATCAAGAATTGTCTAACGCATGAAATAAACAATACAAATGGTCTCAAATAATCCATTAAATCTCGAGACAGTTCCATGTGTCGACTCATAAACATCACAGCACAGTACTGTAAATGTTTGCAGAGATTACGTCGGTTGCTACGCGCATGATTTGAAAACTGCAACAAGAGAACATGAACGGCAGTTTGTTGACGGATTTTTGATTTGATTTGATTTATTTCAGGATTAAACCAAGTCACAGGGCAATATAAAATATATAAGATAAATGAAGCAATGAGTATTAACTAAATTTGATGATGACAATTGGAATTAAACACAAATAATATATATGAATATCACAGTTTAACACAGACAAGATATGACATATGTGAAGAAGCTCAATTGAAATATCACAGTGTAAGTAAATAATTTAAATAAAACTCAAGATGAGGTTTAATAGAAGCTGTTTGGAGAATGATAATAAATTATATATTGCACTATATTCTTGATTTGTCCCAAGGATAACCCATAAAGCTAACATGGCTTATTTCCAATGGGGTCCTTAGTAGCGACAATTCAAAGACATAAATGATTGAAATGACACAAAATGAATTAAATATCCATAAAATATTAAATTAAATAATATTAGGAAATAAATACTGGATAGAATTTATAAATGAAGATGGAAATTAATTAAAGTTATTTATATTAGAAAAATATGTGAATGGTTAAGAGGTGGAGAGGAATTTGTGAATGAATGATGGATAGGTGAATGAATGAATAAATGAATGGATGGTTGATGGGGTGAATTGATGAATGAATAAATGAATGAATGAATAAATGATTGAATGAAGGTAGAGGAATGGAGGGAAGTGCATGGAGGAATGATTGAAGATTTTGGCTCAGACTAAAAAACAGAATTTGTGGGGGCAAATTATATCTAAGGGGATAAAAACCCTGTAACTTTGAAATAACATTTCAATGTGAAAGTAATCTAAAAATAAATAAAATCAGCATTGTCGTCCCTTAGACTTTGATTTTGCAAATGCTGTTTTTAAACTGGTCTTGAACAATGGTTTGCTGGAGATATTCTTAATGGATACAGGCAAGGTGTTCCAGTCTTTTCTTGTGTTTCAAGGGAAATTTTGATTGACCTATTAGAAATGCATGAAAAAACGTGTCCTTTATTTTTCTAATATCATAGAAATTCATCTAATACACATGGATAGACAACAAGTGGGATGAATAAATTTGAAAGTACTGCGCAAAAGCTACGCAATCGCGACTTACCAAAATTGTTATGCCGATTTCGTTCTGATTCCTAAGAAATAATTTACAGCTGATATTCCGATACCTGTAAATCTTAACAACGTATTTTTTCTTCACACATAAGATCTACAGGTACAAGAAATGCTGCCTGAGAGTCCGCATAAATCCCAACACAAATTGCTTCATGTTCTACTTTCAACTGTCATGTCTGCTGCCTTCGATAAACAACGCGTCACAAATTACGTCATAGCAGTACAGCAGTAAGTGCAAATAGGTAAAAAACATGCTGAGGTTCTGAAGGGGGAAATGCTTTTTTCCAGATTAAATGTCGGCTTGCTTTTTTTTCCCTCTCGAACATTTTTGTTGTTAGGGAACTAGTTCGTACCAGTTTAATATTTTCATACGCCACGTACTCAATCGTTTATTTTCCCTAGAATTTGTACGAATTCGGAGTAAATTCATATGTTTGGTAATTATAAGCTACGCGGTTTTACACAATTTGTGATACGACAACTGACATTTCATCATCCAATAAAATGGCAAAAATAAACATTCAATTCTTAAATAAAGGTCCGTTGTTGTGAAAGTTAACAATGAACTTCAACCAATTGTTAAACGTCTTTAAATTCAATAGCATCATTTAAAACCTGATAAATTTTCAGCATGGACCAGACATACACGTTTCGGGTACTAAACCCTCGTCAGTGATCCTTATTCTAAATAATGTAATATGGCCAAAAATAAGGTAACGTACAAAACTTGTACCATTAAATCATAATTAAATCAGTGTAACTTTTATCAAGTATGATCTTAATATGCTGATGGAAATAGAATGATTAATCTACAACTCAACTTGAAACCAAAAAGATGATAATGAGTCAAGGTCAAGGTGAAAGGGTTCGATACAGGTATTAGGTACTTTTGTACGAAGTTTCATACTATGGACCTATAACTATTTATTCTTTATGCAACATTTTGTCACGACTTTCAGAAAATACAATGTCATTCAATCTTGAACAAAGGACAAGATTTTTGTGAAATTAAAGCGTTGAGGGTAAACATGTTCTTTGTTTAATAAACGACAATTCGACAATGAGAATAAAATTTGACCTTGAAATAATTCCATATGCAAAGGCTGTGTAGAAGTGTATGTTTTCATCAGTTTTATTACCAATCTGATATAATTTTAATGTTTCATCACATTTACAAACGTCTGCATTGGCCTTGGAATCATGCCGGTGACATTGGGTCAAGATCGGAGGCGATAGAGTTTGGAGGACGGAACATTTTTGTGAAGGATGAACTCTTATTGTTAAAATTTCTCTGTTCTGCATGTTTATGTTAGCTGTAACTTTGGGAATAGAGAGTGTTCTTGAACCAAGGTCAAGTGTAGTGACTATCCTAGTCTCAACAGGAAAATGGATGCAAGAAAGTTTATTGAGATGCTGTAT